>PVJH01019026.1:0-43797 GCA_004026705.1 Nesogale talazaci
AACCTGGTTTAGGTAAGTATCATAAAGGTTGTATTGACATGATCAAGATTCTTCAATCCAAACTTTGGGAAATACTTCCCAATATTTAGAAATTTCCATTTTTATATCATTATTTAAGGTTGACATGATATAAGAAGACTGAGTGGCACAGTGCAGTAAATATTGGGCTGTTAACCTAAAAATTGACAGTTCAAAATTACCACCCCATCTTTGGGAGAAAGATGAGACTGCCTTTTCTTTTCTTTCTTTTTTTTTTTTTTTGGGGGGGGGGCATCACTGCTCTCCGGTGGTGGGAGTAGGAGGCCCAGCCCCACTGCTGGAATTGAACCTCCGTCCCAGGGGGCTGCAGTCCCGCGCACAACCACTACGCCACCGGGGCTCAGCCCCCACGAGACTGCCTTTTCTTATAAAGATTTACATACAGTTTCAGAAGCCCTCTACTGTACCCTTCAGGGTTGCAGTGCCACAGAATCTACTTGACAATGGTACACTTGGTTTTTCAGTTGGTACAGTTTATGGAAATAATCTTATTTTCGTAACCACCAAAAGTAAAACTAGAAGAAGACTTATTTGCTAGATATTGTTGAAACAGGGTTTTCTTTTTTCCTTTTTCTTTCTTTTTAATTGAGGGCACATATAACTCTTATCACAATCCATGCATCCATCCATTATGTCAAGCACATTTGTACATTTTTTGCCATCATCATTTTCAAAACATTTGCTCTCTATTTGAGCCCTTAATATCTGCTCCTCATTTTTTCCCTCCCCACTCCCACCTCCCTCATGAACCCTTGATAATTTATAAATTATTATTTTGTCATATCTTATACTGTCTGATATCTTCCTTCATCCAATTTTCTGTTGTGCATCCCCTAGAGAGGAGATGATATATATGTAGATCCTTGTAATCAGTTCCCCCTTTCTAACCTATCTTCCACTCTCCCGGTGTCCCCACTTTTAGCACTGGTCCTGAAGGGATCATCTGTCCTGGATTCCCTGTGTTTCCAGTTATTATCTGTACCAGTGTATATCTCTGGTCTAGTCAGATTTGTGAAGTAGAATTGGAATCATGATGGGCGAGGGTGGCAGCATTTAGAAACTAGAGAAAAATTGTGTGTGTTTTTTTGGGGGGCATCACTGCCCTCTGGTAGACGTGGGAGCTACCCAGCGCTGCTCCTGAGAGCCACCGCTGGATTTGAACCGCCAAGGCCACAGGCTGGAGTCCTGTACTCAACCACTTACCCCACCGGGGCTCAGTCTGAAAAATTGTATGTTTATTGCTAACATTGCCCCCTGACTGTCTTATCTCCTCCCTGTGACCCTTCTGTAAGGGGATTTCCAGTCTGCACTCCCTGAAATAGATTTTCAACTCTTAATCAAAAACTTTTTTAAAATCTAGGCTGGGGGCAAAGCAGGAAAAGACAGTGGAAAGGCCAAGGCTAAAGCAGTATCTCGTTCACAAAGAGCTGGACTACAGGTAATATGCTATAATCATTTATTAATGAAATTATTTTCTTTACTGTTGCAGTTCATGATTCTAGATGTTTCAGTGACTACAAAAATACATGAGGGAGTACCCGCCCCCCAAAAAAAGCCCAATGCATATTTGTTTTATTGATGTGAGGGTGATAGTGCATTTGGAGTTCATTCTACCCCGTCAAACTGTTAATCAAGCTTTCTATTTAGAAATTATGAAAAGATTGTGTGACGGTGTGCAACAAAAAGGCCTGTTTTTGTGGCAGATGAGATACTGGTTTTGCCGCCACAACAGTGCCCCTGCTCATGCAGCCATGTCAGCCTGCCTGCCGGTGTGGGGCAAGAAGCAGCATGCCTCTGTCGCGCCGTGCACCTCACTCACCTGACCTCACTGCGTGTGACTTTGTTTCTGTGACGGTGAGGGGCTGAAAGAACAGTGATTCGATGGCATAGAAGAGGTGAAGAAAAGAAAGAGGAAGGTGCTGTCAGCCATCCAAACAGACGAGCTTGGAAATTGTTTCCAAAAATGGAATCGCAGATTGGATGAATGTGTTACGTGATGGAGAATACGTTGAAGGTGGTAGATGTTGGGGGGGTGCACCCTCATATTAATAATAAGCTTGATCCGTCAGGACTCTAAAACTTCTATCATTGTCTTAAACCAAGAGCCAGATATTTAAAAGTCTTAATTTGAATTATTTAGTACTACTGGAATTTGCGATTTCTAGATTAGAATTATATTCCTAGTTCTTTTATAAGTTGTAGCACAGTGAACTGAGGAAGCCATGTACTTTTTCTTTTAAAGGTATTTGTAATTCTTTGCCAACTTTTAGGTGAAAAAAAAAATTTTTTTTTTTGGCATCACTGCTCTCCGGTGGTGGGAGTAGGAGGCCCAGCCCCACTGCTGGAATTGAACCTCCGTCCCAGTGGGCCGCAGTCCCGCGCACAACCACGACGCCACCGGGGCTCAGCCCGAAAATTTATTTTTTAATTAGTAAATTATCCATTAGCTCGCTAAATATGTTCCAACTAATCTCAGTTTTAGACTTAGATCTGATTAAAACCATTAAATATTTTCAAACTTCTCATGTTTGAATTGGTACAACTTAAACCTACAAATTTACAATTTACTGCATGAATGAGAACTCCCATACCTAAGAAGTTGGATTGTAACCTTTTGTCAGTGATAAGCCATTTAAAATTTTGAGCAAGAGGATGGTATCCAAAGGTGACTAAAGGAAATAGGGTGAGAATTTTTTCTTAATACAAACATTGCTAGTTTTATGTCACTATGTAAACTTTCAATTAAAATGTATAGAAGTGCATTTAATGTGAAGAGGGAGCTGGAAGTAGATGTTGGAGATAATTTTAATAAGTACTAAGTAATATGTAGTTCTTGAACTTGAGGGGTAGATTATAGGTTTTAATGGAACGCTAAGACAAAGTTAAAGATAGCCACAATTTAGAACCTAAGTGACACATTTTGTACCGAGGGCAAGTTTATAAAACTGTAAATTTGAATTTTTTAATTGAAGTTCTACAAGTACATCTATAAGAAATTGTCTAAGATTTGGAAGTATGAATCTAACTTTCCAATATTTGAAATACTTACGAAAAATGATAAGTTCATGTTATGAATGAGCTCTCTATCCTAAGAGCATGAGAAAGGGACAGAGGTCATGGTGGACTCTTTAGAGTCATAGAAAAAGACTCAGGAGTAGTCACTATTAGAATCATATGCAATTGCTGAAACCTAATAATTTTTGAGATCTTCTATGTCAGACAACATGGTAATCCTAGAGGATGCAGAAAGGAATAAGGCATGGATCCTGCTTTTAAGGAGCTCATAGTCAATAAAGAAGAGATAGTAGACTCATTCTCATACTTTTTTTATTCTTGATGAACTCTAAAAAGTGGCAAATACAGTTGGTAATTAAAATATCACCTCTAACCCTCAAGAGTATAGTTTAACAGAAGTCATGTTTAAATTTGGAAAAAGTAGGTGACAAGAAAGTATGAGTTTTAGGATTTGCTTTAAATTTTTTTACTTCAGATAGGAGATAACAACCTTAACTGGAGGTAGACATATAATTTTAAGTTAGGTATAGAGAAGAAGCCAGTGCAAAGAGAGTAGTTAGGGAAATGAGGAAGAACCATAGAAGCTTATTGGGGATAATCATGGACTTAGACAAAGAGGACTAGGGTATTTGGAAATGAAAAGAAAAACCTTTTACTTAGAAAGTAAAGGAATTGTAGCTAAGAGATGATAGTGGTGGTTTCTCTTAGCTATCAAGTCATCTCTTAAGATTAAAGAATGGAATTAAAGTCCTGAGGAAGGAAAGTTGTGCAGGTTTTGAGTAGCATATGTCTATTATGTTCAAGAACCAATCAAATGTGGATATAATTGTGAGATGTGAAACCATTTAATTGATGAAAGTGTAGAACAGTTTATCTTCAGTTTACTGTGAAGCTCTGTTTTGTGTAGAAGTTAATTCATAAAATTCTGTGGACTTCTTTCTTTTTCTTTTAAGTAATTTGTCCTTAGGAAAGCACAATTTTAGGCATCAAAATCCCTAGGACATACAGGAAAAGTTGTTGAAGATTTTATTTCAATTTGGCATATAATCAATGTTTTTAATTATTTCTATTTTATCCTTATTGTTTAGCCTTTTATTAGGTTCAGTAATTTTAAAGTTTTTAAGGGTTTTATTGTTGAAACTTTAAGTATTTTGTATTTTAAAAATATAATATTTCTCAACCCCCCCCAATAAAGTGATTAATTAAAAATATAATATAATATTTCTCACTTAAGACAACTTCTGTTTCAGTTTCCAGTAGGCCGTATCCACCGACACTTGAAGACTCGTACCACAAGCCATGGGAGGGTTGGTGCCACTGCCGCAGTGTATAGTGCTGCAATTTTGGAATACCTCACAGCTGAGGTTTGTGGAGGAAAATGTTTACCAAATGTATATTTGCTAGCTGATTTGCTTTAATAGTGTTTTTAGGTCCATCTTTTTGGTGTCTTACCAACACCAGTGTGAAAAAGAACCAGGCATGCCCAAAGTTAAAGCAAGGGTCAAAATTCAGGGTTTTATCTGACCTGGTGGAGTGTAAAAGGATTTAAGTACTGTAGTGCTAATTAAATCTGTATTGTTCATATTATCAGTCTTAGTATTTGTGGAGTTGACATATAACCTAATACTTACAAAGGTTTGGGGTAAGATAAAGATTTGCCAGTATGACTTAAAATTCATAAATATAAAAGTTTAAAAGACTCAATCCTTTTCTTTCTCTGTGGTTGTAATGCTCTCTTGTGTTTGAAATGCTCTCTCTCGCTCAGTTTTATGTTAGATTGGTACATTAATCGAATGGTAGTTCTTAATTCTTGGATTCTGAACTACCACTTTTCCTTTTTCTACCTCTCCTAAGGGCAGTGAGTAGAAAACCATGAAACCTCTCAAACTCATTCCTGTCTAGGGAAATAATTTCTGTTTGAAGCAAGTCAGGTGGTAGAAATAGCTAACCTGTAGACAAGAAGGAAATTACTAGAGAAAGGTACTCTGCAAATTTCTCTGTAGTAATTCAGTTTTTTTTGTACATTGTTATTCTTACTATTATTTTATTAAAGACATCAAGTTATTTGTGTCATGTTGATTATATACCATTGAAATACAGCTACAAAAGATGAGGTTTCCTATCCCTGTAAAGAGACTCGGCTCTACCATAAAATGACAGTGAGGCCTCTAAAGTGAACCAAAGACGTGTGTAAATCATAGATATATGAAGGTTCTGAGTTTGAATTAATTAAGTGTTCTAGCCCCAACTAGGAGCAGTTGGTACTTATGACATGGCCCTGCTCAGTGATTGCCCTCATGAAAAGATCATTAAAGATAGGGTTGCTGCACTAAAGTGGTGAAGAAACCACATTAAGTGCTCATGGAAGAAGCACACTAGCCTGTGTGATCCAAGGATGATGACTAATAAAAATCAGAGCCAAAGGAGGGACTGGTGTCAGCTTAAATTGTGAGCACCCAATTTGCAGAAGGCAACTAATGACAGTGGAAACCTAAAACCCATCTTCAGCGTGCCTGCATGGATTAAGCTTCTAATAAATCCCCTTTGACCATAGTGGAGGGATGTGACTAGCCTTGTTTTCTGACAGAGAATATCATAGACATGATCATGGCAAATGCAAGTAGGTTAAAATATGGTACCTGATCATATGATCTCCCTTTTGACCCATTTCAAGTATGTTCTAGTTTTTAATACTCCCTGCTTTTTTTTTTTCAATTAGTATTTTTCCTTTGGTTTATTTTGTTATTGTTATTTTTGATTTCTTATTTGTATATTTTCCAATACGTGAAGACCAGGATGGGTGAACATTGTAGGATTGGTTAAGAGTTCTCCGCATTACCCCCACCCTTCTTTTTCCTCTCTTATTCAGGAACTCTGGTAGTGATGTTGGATAAGCATTGGACTGCTAGTCACAAAATCAGCAGTTCAAACCCACCAGCCGCTTCTTGGGTTAAAGATGGAAGTCATCAGCTCCCATAAAAATGTATAGTGTTGGAAACCATATGTAAATGGTCACTATAAGTAGGAATAGTAGAAGTGTTAATAACAGATTTGATTTGGGCTTTCTCCCTTATTAACCTAAAGCCAATTTTATTTCTTTAAAATGCAGGCTTTTAGACTGAGCCCCGGTGGCGTAGTGGTTGTGCGCAGGACTGCGGCCCACTGGGATGGAGGTTCAATTCCGGCTCCCAGGAGCACAGGCTGGGCCTCCTGCTCCCACCACCTGAGGGCAGTGATGTCTAAAAAAAAAAAAAATGCAGGCTTTTAAAGAAATTTAGGTAATTTGGTTAACGACTTTTTTTTATTTTGGGAGCTAATACAGATGTCATATTCTTTAGTTTAATCACATCAAGCAGTGTTGTATAATTGATCCCACAATCAGTTTCAAAACATTCTCTTCTTGAAATCTTTGATGTCAGCTCCCCTTTCCCCCTCCCAGCTGTATCCCCCAAGAACCTTTTTTCTACTTGTTTCCATCAATCCTGGGTTTAGTATATAGAAAAACATATAACAAAAATTCAAAAGGGCTACCCACAATTACAAAATGCATCAGAGATAAACCCCAATATGAAAAATAGAAAACACAGAAAGTGTTGAAAATCAGATCAGGCCCAACTTGCATCAGAGGGAGGAATCAAGTGACAAAGTTTTAACCGTCCAAGTCATGTTTATCATTTTGATATCCTACTCACTTTTCCAGTACTCTCTATTTAATAACTCTATTATCCACACCCCTCCATTGTACATAGAGGGGAATCACCAGAGGCTTATTTCGTGTGCAGGTCTCACAAATGTATCTTGGGCTTAAATTATTAGTATTTGAATTTTAAAGTTCTATCGATGATGCTAACTTCACACGAGATAGTCTTTCTATTTTAGAATCGTTATCAAAACTTTTCAGCCAAACGTTAGATGCCATTAAATTGGCTCCAACTTACAGGGCCCAGTTGTACAGCTTAATGAAACACTGCCCAATCCTACAACATTTCATAGCTGTTCTTTAAGTTTGAGCCCATTGCTGCAGCCACTGTCAGTCCACGTGCAAAGGGTCTTCCTCTATGGCTGCGCTGCCCCTCTATCAAGCATTCTGATCTTTCCAGAGCTACTGATAAAACGTGTCAAAAGTCTCACTATCTTTGCCTCTGAGGAACTTTCTGGCAATACTTCTAAGACAGATTTGTTGCTTTTTTGGTAGTCTATGTTACCTTTGAAATTCCTGACCTGCACCAGAATTCAAATGCATTATTTCTTCTTTCATCTTCAGTACCCAATATTCACAGACATATAAAACAATTTAAAACGGGCAGAAACCCATCTTAGTTCTTCAAGTAACATCCTTGCTTTTTAAGATTTTAAAGAGATCATTTGCAGCAGATTTACCCCATCAGTTGTGTCATTTGATCTCTTGACTGCTGGTTCTGTGTGCTTTGATTGTGGATCCACGCAAGAAAATCCTTGACAAACTTCAATTATTTCCCCATTAATCATAGTGTTAGCCATTGGCCCATTGTGAGGATTTTGGTTTTTTGTTACATTGAGTTGTAATCCATACCGAAGACTGCAATCCTTGATGTTCATCAGCAAGGACTTCAAGTCCTTACTTTCAGTAAGCATACTGAAAGCATGTCATAGGTTGTTCATAAGCCTTCCTCCAATTCTGATGCCACATTCTTCATATAATTCAATTTTTCTGATGGTTGGCTCACCATACAGATTGAACATATATGGTAAGAGAATACAACCCTGCCTGATGAATACGTTTTTGTCTTTTTGTGTGTGTGTGTGTGTGTGTGTGTGTGTGTGTGTGGCACCACTGCCCTGGTGGGAGTAGGAAGCTCCTGGAGAGCTCCTGCTGGATTTGAACCGTCAACCCTGTGGGCAGCAGCCCTGCACACAACCACTACACCACCAGGTCTCAGCATGCATACCTTTCTTATTTTTAAGCCATATCCCTTTTTCTGTTTCTACAACTGCCTCTTGTGTTGTACAGGTTTCACATGAGCATAATTAAAAATTCTGAAATTTCTGTTTTTCTCAAAGCTATAGTTTGTAATTACCCAGATACTTGAATGCCTTTGCATACATAGTCAGTAAAACACAAACATCTTTCTGACATTCTCTACTTTTGAGCCAAGATCCATCTGATGTCAGCAATGATATCCCTTGTTCCATATCCTCTTAACCTGAACTGAAGCTTGGGCAGCTTCCTATCAATGTATTGCTACAACTGGTGGATGGTTTTCAGCAAAGATTTTACCTGGCGTGATATCGCTGATAACGTTGCATAATTTGAGTAGTCTGTTGAGTCACCTTTCTTTGGGATGTATACAGATATGGATCTCCTCCAGTCATTTGACGGTGTAGCTGTCTTCCAAGTTTCCTGGCATAGACAAGTGAATTCTTCCCCAGCTTGTTGAAATATTTTGGTTTAGTCAATTCCTAGAGCCTTTATTTTGCCTAATGCCTTCACTTGGACTTTTTCCTTCAGAACTATAGGGTATTTCTCATATGTTATCTCTTAAAATAATTGAATATAGACCAGTGTTTTTGGTACAGTGACTATATTCTTTCCATCTTTTGTTTTATATGTTTTTATATTGGCATTGACATCAAGTATCATGCAATTCAGTTGTTAAATCATCATAAGTAGAGTTGTTTAATCTTCACCACAGTCAGTTTCATAACATTTTTTCTCTTGCTTGTTTGCTCTCCATTGCCCCCATCCTACCTGCCATGTCCTGTGGTAGTTGTTAATATAGGTACTCTTTCTCTCTTGAATTGCCTCTCCTGGATTTCATACACAAAACCTTTAAAACAGAAACAGGACGCAAAAAAACCAACAGCAATCACTAAACAAAGCAGAATCTTTTTTTTGTTATCCCCCAAAGCAGAATCTTGTTAGACCTGCCTATGCACATTTGGATGATTAAGATCATTGATGGAAGAAGGCCAAGATAGATAACTTCAGAAATAGTAATGAGAGAGTCATGATTCCCTGAGGGTACAGAAGGAAGGTGAAGCTGATAGCAATGATGTCTGTATAAACCCACTCCAGGGGAATGAATAGCAGGATTGTGTGTGAATGAATACATTGGCTAGTGTAAGATACAGATATATGTACATAAACATAATATATGACCCCTGAATTTTTCTTTCAAATCTATGTATTAAAATTTTTTTTTAATTTTTTTTTTTAGGCATCACTGCCCTCAGGTGGTGGGAGTAGGAGGCCCAGCCTTTGCTCTTGGGAGCTGGAATTGAACCTCCATCCCAGTGGGTCGCAGTCCCGCGCACAACCACTACACCACCGGGGCTCAGCCCTGTATTAAAATTTTTTAACAAAACAACCTTATCACTTTCAAAGTACTTTATTACAATGAATACATTTGTCAAATCTGCGATTCCATTTTTGGAAACATTTCAGTCTCTTTTTTGTTTGTTTTTAATTTTTTTAATTAAATACTTTTATTGTGGGTTTTTATATCTCTCATCACAATTCATACAATCATCCATTGTGTCAAGCTCATTTGTACATATGCTGCCATCATCATCCTCAAAGCATTTTCTTTCTACTTGAGCCCTTTGTAACAGCTCATTTTCCCTCCACCCTCCGTCACTCGTCCTCCCTCATGAACCATTGATAAGTTATAGATTATTATTTTCATATATTAAGTCATCATCTGTCACCCCTTCACCCTCTTCTGTTTGCCTCCCTGGGAAGGAGTTATATGTTGATCTATGTGATGGATTCCCCCTTTCCCCAGTTCCTTCTCATCCTCCTAATAATCTATTCTGAGGGTTTTCTTGAGGGTTTTATCTATACTGGATTCCCTGTGCTGCAGACTTTTATCTGTAGCATTGATTCCTCGTGATCACACAGGCTGGTATGCTTCTACCATGTGGGTTGTGTTCCTTCTCAGCTAGATGACCAGTTATTTATCTTTAAGACCCCAGGTCCCACATCTTTTGGTATAGTGGGCACCGTAAACTTCTTCACTACATTTGCCCATGTACCCATTTTGTCTTCAGTGATAGTATTGAGAAGGTGAGCATCACAGAATGCAGGGCTATTAGAAAAGTGTTCTTGCTTTGAGGGAGTACTTGAGGGAGATGCCCCATTGTCCATCTACGACCTTAATTCTTAACATGTAGATGTAAGAACATAGATCTGTTACCCTCTCATTATATATATAAATATATTTACATATGTACATGCATGTATTTAGATTTCTATAAATGTCCTTTGCCTCCTGGTTCTTTTCTCTATTTTCTTTTACTTTTCTCTTGACAAAAATGGCCAGACCTATAAATAGTGCGAGGTCTGTTTGTTGACCTTTACACAAACTTATCTCTTTGGATAGCTTGACTACACCTCCCTCTTTTTTTTTTCTTCACCTCTTTTACATCATCTAATCGCTGCCCTTTCTTATCCCTCTTCATTTGTGGAAACAAAAATAAGTCGCATAGAGTGAGGTCAAATGATTAAAGTGCATGGGGCAAGAGATGCATGCTGGGTTTTTTGTTTGGGTGTTTTTGTTGTTTTTTGGGGGGGTTTTTTTTTTGCCAAAAAACTGGCACCCTGAGGTGGATGTGTGAGCAGGTGCATTGTTGTGGTGGCAAAACCAGTCTCCAGTCTGCCATCTCCAGTCTCCAATCAGGCCTTCCCCCCCTCTCTCCCCCCACACTGTTAGGCTTTCTTTTCAAAATCTCTAAATAGAAAGCTTGATTAACAGTTTGACCTGGTGGAATGAACCCGAAGTCGACATTTTCATCCATTTGGGAAGTTGATGGACCTCCAGAATGAGATTTGTCATCAATCGACATTTTGTTTTATTTTATTTTATTTTATTTTGGGGTGGGCATCACTGCCCTGGTGGGAACAAGCCCATCCTTGTTCCTGGAGAGCTGCTGCTGCATTTGAACTGCCAGCCCAGTGGGCTGCAGTCCCACACTCAACCACTACGCCACCGGGGCTCAGCCTGACTTTTTATTTTTTTTGAAACAAGAAAACCACTCATACACTTGAGTTTTTCTCATAGCACTGTCCTTGTAAGCTGTGTTCAACATCACAACAATTTCTGTGGTATCTTAAGCAGAAAACAAAATTTTACAGCCACATGTTCTCTCTTCTTTTAAATTGGCCGTCATAAAAAGTTAGGTTTGAGCGAAACACTTTTATGAGAAAATCCCTTGTAATCAGAGAGAACCTTCCTTGGTGACACCACTGAGTGCACTACCTCAAAGCAAGGGTTTAATGCTTGCTTAGTGGGAAAAATGCGTACTATAATTAATAAAACTAAATAGAAAACAAAATATTAAAAACTGAACAACTTTAACATGGGTCAAGAAATCAGATGATAAGGTACTACATTTTTACAACATCTGCCAGAATCAATTTTACGATGATCTCTGTGTGATAACAAGGCCATCACATTTGGACCCATAAAATGGATTTTGCTATCATCCTTAGCCTTCTGCAAACCGGTGTTCACAATTTAAACTCCGAAAACCATTCCCTCTTGTGGACTTGGATTTTATTATTTATGATCCTTGGTTCACACAGGTTGGTGTGTTTCTTCCAGGTACACTTAATTGATTCCTCACTTGGATGACTACTTTAAGAACCCAGAGATATTTGTCTCTAGAGACAAATTTTGTCTTTGAGACATAATTAGCGTTTTATCATAGAGAACAGTGTAAATCATCCCCCTGGACCATAAGTTACTTCTATTGGTAGTTTCATTAATTTATTCAGTGGTATAGAATTTAAATTGTGAAGACAAGGAAATTATACAAGTATAGATCAATTTCTGGCTGCAATACATGAATTATTGACCTGCACAGATTAAACTCTTGTTGACTGGACACAGTTTGCAGAATGGTGAGGTTTAGTGATAGAACTTTAAGTTGCTCATTTACAGAGGCAGAACGGTGCCTACAAGATTGAATACATGCCATAAGAAAGCAAAGAAGGCATGAAAATAAATACATGTAGTTTCGGGCTGCCATTCTTTGGGTACCTTCAAAGTAAAAGATCCAAACTAAAGTTCACACTGCCAATTTCATAACCATGGAATAACATCTGGTTGTTCTCACACTAGGACAATTCAACCTTAAGTCCAAGATAGTTTGTTGGTTCCTTAAATGCTACAGATGAATTTGAGGTATAGCTCAAATTCTCTTGCTGGAATTTCCATAAGGAGTCCTTGTCTGAGCTATGAAGGATGTGTATCTTGAAACAAGAGTCTAAACTACCTGTAGCGTATAGTACATACCTGCGTCACCAAGGGCTAGACAGAAACTAGGTCAAAAGGTTCCTCTTAACATAGTAAATACCGTATGCATTTTCCCTTTGGGGGGGTCTATGTATGTATTGTTAAGTGTTGTTTCCTCATGGGAGGTTGCTCCTCATAGGTTACCCACCAAGAGAAATGTAAGCGCTTTCTCTGAGACATCCATGCCCTCCATCTAGACATGAATTTCCAATAAGGTTTGATTATTACTCTTGTAGAGGTATCTGTTGATTTGGGGTGACCTTAGTACAATGCTGTTGGACAGCAATTGAATGATTTCCCCCATCTAGAGAAATTGATCCTAGCTAAGGTGAGGGCTCCTCTATCCAAGTAGTTTTAAGATACATGTTTTAAAAAAATAACAAAGCAAACTCACTGCCATTGATCGAGTCAGTACAGACATTGACCTTCTTGGTCAGTGTAGAGCTGCCCCAGGGAATTCTAAAACTATATTGTCATGAGTTGTTATTTTTTTTTAATCATTTTATTGGGGGCTCATACAACTCTTAGCACAATCCATACATGCATCTGTTGTATGCAAAGCATATTTGCACCTCTGATGCCATCATTCTCAAAACATTTTATTCTCCAGGAGCAAGGCTGGGCCTCCAACTCCCACCAGAGGGCAGTGATGCCCCCCAAAAAACCCAACATTTTCTTTCTACTTAAGCCCTTGATATTGGCTCCTTCATTTTCCACTCCCTCCCCACTTCCCTTCCCTCGTGAATCCTTGATAATATGTTTTTTTTGGGGGGGGGGGGGGGGGGGGCCCATCACTGCCTTCTTTCTGGTGGGAGTGGGAGGCCCAGCCTTGCTCCTGGAGAGCTGCTGCTGGATTTGAACCCCCAACCCAGTGGGCCACAGTCCCACACTCAACCACTATGCCACCAGGGCTCAGCCGAACCCTTGATAATTTATAAATTATTATTATTTTGTCATATCAAATGCTGTCCAATAGCTCCCTTCGCCCACTTCCCTGTTGTCCGTATCCCAGGGAGGAGGTTATATGTAAATCCTTGTAATTGGTTCCCCCTTTCCACTCTACCTTCCTTCCACTCTCCCGGTATCACCACTCTCCCCACTGGTCCTAAAGGGATCATCTGCCCTGCATTCCCCAGGTTTCCTGTTCCTATCAGTCCCAGTGTACATCTTCTGGTCTAACTGTATTTCTAAGGTAGAATTCAGATCATGATAGTGGGAGAAAGCATTTAAGAACTAGAGGAAAGTTGCATATTTCATCACTGTTTCTTGATGTTTTTTAGGGTAGTATTCCATTGTGTATATATATACTAGTTTCTTTATCCCTTCTTTCACTGATGGATATTTGTGCTGTTTCCAGCATTTTGCTTTTAGTGAACTAGACGGCCATGAACATGGGAGATCATATGTCTGCTTATATTCTTTTACTTCTTTGGGGAATCTGCCCAGCAAAGATGTTGCTAAGTCATATGACATTTCCAGATGTTTTAGGGAGCACCATTTCACATTCCACAATGGTTGTCCATTCATTTTCTTGTGATACTTTCTGTATCATTCAATATTTTGCCCATAGAATCTTTCAGTATTCAAATTAAGGCTTGAATTTTTCCTTCAGTTATTTCAGTTTGAGATATATTGAACATGTTCTTTTGACTTTTTAGCTTTGTGCATCTCACTATAATATCTTCATCTTTGAACACTTCATTATAATACTTTGTCTTTGCTGGGAGCTCTGGTGGCATAGTGATGTTATTCATTGAACTGCTAACCACAAGGTCGACAGCTCAAATCCACCCACCAGGCAGGCTTTCTATTCCCATAAAGAGTTATGGTCTCAGGGCTGAGCCCCGGTGGCGTAGTGGTTGTGCGCAGGACTGCGGCCCACTGGGACGGAGGTTCAATTCCAGCAGTGGGGCTGGGCCTCCTACTCCCACCACCGGAGAGCAGTGATGCCAAAAAAAAAAAAAAAGAGTTAGGGTCTCAGAAACCCATTGGACATTGCTACCCTTTGCAGGCACTGAGTGTATGGCAGTGAGTTCTGTTTGGTCTGTCCTTTGAAATTTAGCTCTGACTCATCTTTTTTCCATTTGCCTTAGCTACTTTACAATTAAGAGCAAGTTTCAGAGTCTCTTCTGATACTCACCTAGAGCTTTTCTTTCCTGTCTTACTAATGACCTTTTGCTTTCTTCATGAATGATGTTCTTAATATCATCCCACAGGTCTCCAGGTCTTCTGTCATTAGTGTTCAGTGTGTTAGATTTGTTCTTGAGATGTTCATGAAATCCAGGTAAGATATACTCAAAGTCGTTTGGGGGCTCTTGTGGACTTGTTTTCATTTTCTTCAGCTTGAATTTGCACATGAGCAGTTGATGGTCCTTTCCACAGTTGGCTGCTGGCCTTGTTTTAGTTGCTGATACTGAACTTCTTCCTCATGTCTTCCCACAGATGTAGTCAATTTGATTTCTGTGTTTTCCATCTGGAGAAGTCCATGTGTTGTTGAAAAAGGTATTTGCTATGAACACGTAGTTAATGGTCTTGCAAATTTCTATCATGTGATACCTTGCTTAATTTCTATCACTGAGGCTATATTTTCAAACTATTTGTTCCTCTTTGTTTACAACTTCTGCGTTCTAATCACTAATACTTTTAATGCATTTTTCCCCAAAACCTTTTCATTGAAAGCTAATACTGATAGCATATCATTCCATAGTTTAATCACAGCAAGCAGTAATTTACAATTGCTACCACAATCTGTATCAAAACGTCTTCTCCTCCTCCTCCTCCTTCTCATCTTAATTTCATGTTTGATCAATTTCAGACTGAGATGTTGGTAAAATTCTTCTGTTTCTTCATCACTTGTTTCAGTAGTTGGTGTATAAACTTGAGTAGTAGATCTTATCACAGACAGTATATATTCAAGATAAATCTTTAAATGTCCTTTTTGATGATGAAGGCAATGGTATCCTCTTGAGTCTGTCATTCCCCATATGACAAACCATAGGACTGCCTGATTTAAAATGGCCAACACCAGTCTATTTTAGCTCACTAACACTTTGGATAATGATTTTTACGTGTTTCATGTCATTTTTGATGACTTCCAATTTTCCTAGATTTCATACTTTATACAAATTCCGCTTACTAATAGATGTTTGCAGCCATTACTTCTCATTTTGATTTATGCCCCATCAGCAAATGAAGGTCCAGAAGGCTTTACCCCTAAAGGCTTTACTCCATCTACTTTAGTCTTGTATCCTTTCTCATTTTGACTCATACTCCTCAACAAATGAAGCTCTTGAAGACGTTAATCTGCATCGTCACCATCATGATACTTTGAGAAAGTGTCCTATTTGAATGCCTTGATGTAGTCATGCATTGGACTATGATCCACAAGAGTAGCAGTTAAAAGCCACAAGCAACTCAGAAACTCCCAGGTCAGGTCTGCTCAGTTGTTTTAGTCACCATTGACTCAATGGTAATGAATTTGGTTTTGGTTTTCCGACCTTTGATGGGTTCATCTTTTGACACTCTGTTTCATAATTTTCATGGCTAGTTCCTCTGAAGTGTCCATTCTGTCTTATTGGTTTGGAAGCTCTGCTAAAACTTGTTCACTTTGGGTGACCCTACCAGGTAATTGAAAATACCAATGACATAGTGTCAAAAAAATACACAAAGTACATGAATTGACATACCAGTGTTGGAACTTACGATTAGGCAGTACATTTTTTCCAGATATTTATAAGCTTAGTGTAGAAAAATACTAAAATCTAAGCCATAAGATTTACCAATGTAATCACTTCTAAACTTTATACTGGTTACTTGGAGAACTTAAAAACAATATTGATGTCAGCCTTACCCCACACTAGACACCATTTCTGAATCCTGGTGGATTTTTTTGTTGTTTTTAACTCTCCAAATGATTAGTAAGCCTGGGTTGGCATTGCATTATTTAAATGAGGAAATTCTGTTATCTAGATTATTTACATTAAGGCAGCAGCATTGCCACTTCCTTCCTGTGCATACTACTTCCATTCATCCTTTCCTATCCATTTTTTTTTTGAGCATTTTATTGAGGGTTCTTAATGCAAATATAGTTTATAGAGAAAAAATGTGATTGTGTAGCTTATTGAGACTTTAAAATTCTGTAGTTCAAAAGTCCCATAGAATAGAGGCTGAGCTCTGGTGGCGTAATGGTTGTGTGTGGGACTGCAGCCCACAAGGTTGACAGTTCAAATCCAGCAGCAGCTCTCCAGGAGCAAGGCGGGGCTTCCTACTCCCACCAGGGCAGTGATGCCACAAAAAACAAAAACAAAACAAAAAAAAAGAATAAAGATAGGAACCTTATTATACCTACACATAGGGCCCACTGATAAGACTAATTTGATACAAAAATAGGATTTTACTATACATTCACATTAAATTGTGGTATAAGTGAAAGTTTACAAAGCAAGATGGTTTACATTCAAAAATTTAAATGCCTTTTGTTTTTTGACATTAATTGCAATTGCTACACTATAGCAGCATCATTGCCGCTTCCTTGTGCGTATTCCTATCCTTTTTTTTTTTTTTGAGCATTTTATTGAGGGCTCATAACAATTTTTTTTTTTTTTTTTTTGGTGGGCATCACTGCCTCTGGTGGTCCTGCGCGCTACCCAGCCGCCGCTGGATTTGAACCGCCACGCCTGCGGGCTGCAGTTCCACACTCAACCACTTACGCCACCGGGACTCAGCCCTTAACAATTCTTATTACAATCCATACATCACTCGTATCAGGCATATTTGTACATATGTTGCCTTCATTCTTTCCTAAACAATTACTTTCTATTGAGCCCTTGGTATCAGCTCCTCTTTCCCCCTCTTCCCCTCCCACCCTCATGACTCCATAAAGATTATAAATCATTTTTATATCTCACACTGACCACTGTCTCTCCCTTTCCCCATGGTTTCTATTGTTTTTCCCCTGGAGGGGCGGGAGCCTATTTACTCTCCTTTCTGCCTTCTAAGCTTTATCCCTGAGCAAATGCTGTCCTTTTGCTCTCAGTTCTTGGTAATAAGAATTGCATAGACCTCTCTGTTTAGCTGAAATTTGAGCCATGGAGTTGTGTTCACATACAGGAGTGAAGGGTTACTAAGAATCAGTAGTGTCAGGAGTGTGTTGCCAGTCTCTCTCTGACCAATAAACCTGGTCTTTATTTTAATTTTGAGTTTTATTCATATTTTTCCCCCACTCTATCCAGGACCCCTTCAGAGCAGTTGCCAGTGGTAGCCATGCAGTGGTAGCTAGTTCTTCTGGTCTCAGGGTCATGGAAGGTGAAGGTTGTGTGGTCCATTAGAGCATTGGATTAATTGTTTCTGTGTGTTTTTGATTTGCTTTACTCGTTTTTGCTTCGGATGGGGAGATGTCAATAGTTGGACCTTAATGTTTTGAACTTAGAATCATATTTCATATTATCCTTTAAATTCTTTTTATAGCGGCCCACTGGTTTGGCAGTTCAAATCCAGCAGCAGCAAGGCTGGGCCTTCCACTCACACCAGAGGGCAGTGATGCCCCCCCCCCCAAAAAAAAAAAAAAAAGAACTCCACCGGAAAGTTGGTGGTTTGAAGCCACTAGCTATTCCATGGGAGAATGATGTGGCCATTGGTTTCCATCAATCACTGCCTTGGAAACAGTAAGGTTAACGTCCGCTCTGTCAACTATAGTAAGTTTGCATTGACTCTAATGCACAACAGAAGGTATGTACATGCAAACAGGGCAAATCATATACATACAGAATGCACACATCTTGTAGATGAGTTATTTGAGATTGAGTATAAGACATCTAATGATTTATTCAGTATTACATCGTCAGGAAGAGGATCAGTTCCCTTGCAGGCTCAGGTTTGTTGACAAGTTCCTGAAATCTATTTTTAGTTTAAGAAAATTACTGAATTGGTAATTTTCCCTTGATTTGTCTCAGTTTGCAGTTCACAAATAAATTTATTTAACTGATAAAAAAAAATTCTTTTTATAGAAAGATTTTTGGGGGGGCATCACTGTCCTTTGGTGGTCGTGGGAGCTACCCAGTCTTGCTCCTGGAGAACCGCGGCTGAATTTGAACCACAAAGCCCATGGACACACTCATACCACTACGCCATCGGGGCTCAGTCCAATGATGTGTTTTTTACATCAGATTTTTAGCTCTTGATTCAGAGACCATAAACAAAAGGGGTCAAATGAAGTAATACACTTTTGAAAGTAAAGAGCAAAAAAATTTTTTAATTAGAAAAAAATAAAGTAAAGTGTATTATGGAAGTATGAGAAAGAAAAACATATGTATATGTATGTGCTCTGTATATATTTCCTATGGTGCATGTCCAACTATCAGTCATATTTATAGCTATAATTAGAAATGTGCACTGAACTTTTTTTTAATGACACCCTACATTTTTTCATGAATGCTCTTTGTAGGTACTGGAGCTGGCAGGAAATGCTTCTAAGGATCTCAAAGTAAAGCGTATTACTCCACGTCACTTGCAGCTTGCAATCCGTGGGGATGAAGAGTTGGATTCTCTCATCAAGGCTACCATAGCTGGGGGTGGTATGTATTACCTTTTGAGCCTAAAATATTGATCTTTGACTAATAGGTAATCATGATCAGTGATCAGTATGCGCATTAAGTATATTATGATCCACTGTTAAAGGTCAACAAACAGTCCTGGAACTATTGCTAGGCTTTTCCTTTTTTGCCATTTTTGTTGTTTTGTTTTGTTTTGTTTTGTCTTCCTCTGTTGTTTTGTTTGGCTTTGTCTTGTTTTTATTATTATTGTGCCCATGTCTACTTAGATAAGATAGGAGGGATAAACAATTCTGAGGAGAAAACAATGGGACCAATGGTTGGGTAGGAGTGGGATAAAGGAAGGGGATTGTCAACCAACCCAGGGACAGGGAACAACAAGTGATCTAAAATCAATGGAGAGAAGGACATAGGAGCCTGCTGGGGCTTTATCAAGAGGAACTCCTAAAACCCGATTGAAGGCCGAGCATGATAGTGGGACAAGAGGAAAGCAAAAGAAAATAGAGGAAAGAACCAGGAGGAAAAGAACATTTATAGAGGTCTAAATACAAGCATGTATATATGCCGCCGAGCATGATAGTGGGACAAGAGGAAAGCAAAAGAAAATAGAGGAAAGAACCAGGAAGAAAAGAACATTTATAGAGGTTTAAATACAAGCATGTATATATGTAATTTATACATGTGTAGTGGTAGGGAAATCTATGTACTTATATTTATATGTTAAGTAGTGAGGCACCAGATAGACATTGGGCCTCTACTTGAGTACTCCTTCAGCACAAGAACACTTTGTTCTAATTATCCGGCATTCTGTGATGCTGACCTTCCCGACACTATCACTAAAGACAAAATGGGTGCATAACCAAATGTGAAGAAAGTTGATGGTGCCCAACTATCCAAAGATACAGCATTTGGGGACTTAAAGGCTTGAAGATAAACAAGCGGCCATCTAGCTTAGAAATAACAATGCCCACATAGAAGAAGCACACCATCCTGTGATCACAAGATATTCATGGGATTAAGTATCAGACCCAAAATAAAAAATTATATCACATGAATGGAGCACAGTGTGGTGTGAGACCCCAAGTCCATCTGTAGACAACTGGATGTACCATTACAGAAGAGTCACAGAAAAAGACAAGTCATACATCTTTTCTTGAGTTCTTTAATGCTGCTTCCCCCTCCTCCACTATTATGACCTCAATTCTACCTTACAAATCTGACTAGACCAGAATATGTACACTGCTACAGATAAGAACTTGGAACACAGGGAATCCAGGGTAGATAAACCCCTCAAGACCAATAACGAGAATAAAGATAGCAGTAGGGGAAGCAGAAGGTAGCGGAATAGATCATAATGATCTACATATAACCCCTTCATACTGGGATGGACAACAGAAATTGGTGAAGAGAGACAGTGGTTGGTATAAGATATTTATCAAGGGTTCATGAGGTGAGGGTGGAGTGGGGGATGAGCTGATATCAAGGGCTCAAGTAGAAAAATGTTTTGAAAATGATGGCAACTTATGCAAATGTGCTTGACACTATGAATGGTGATAAGAGCTGTAAGAGCCCCCAATAAAATGATTTTGTTTTAAAAAATATATTAAGATCTAGACTTCTTCGTTGTATCTGAGTAAATGTTTCTTTTATTTGTAGATGTTATGAGTATACATTGAAATGTGTTGCTACAAAAGCATACAAGCTTTTATTTAAATTATCAAAATGAGAAACAACTTTTCTGAAAACATCGTTTATGTAGGTCTGCATATTTCTAGCGATAGAGTATCTCTAACCCTTCCCCAAAGAACTTAGCACTCTTCAACACATACTCCATCAAAATGATGGTTTGGCCCCTCAGAGACTTTTAAATGTCCTTGTAGTTTTGGCAACAGCAAAAAGTCTGAAGAGGACAGAGGGGGTGAGATCAGGGTTTGTCTGGTGGATAGTGTAAGGTATGCAATAAAGTTCTATCAGACAAAACTGGCTGCCCTCAAAGCATGAGGAAGGGGGAATCTTGGTGCCACATTCCTGGCTTTTTGCACCAATACAACTTAATGTTTACATAAGAGTTCTCTTCATTTTTGGTGATTGCCTTCTGCCTTTAAGAGCCTCTGACAGGATTGCCCTTTGGAATATGAAGAAACAGTCGCCATAACCTTTTGAGCTGATCTCTTTGCTTTGAATTTCCCATCAGATCCCCTCAAAATCTGCTGTTTTGACTGGACCTTTTTTTGGTGGAGGGGTGGAGGGGGCTGGTATGGGGTACCATAATGAGATTCAAGACAAGTGTATTAGAACTCGTCTGCAATTATCCACTGATTAAAGAGACTTGTAAACATGTTTTGCTTAAACTCGTATCAGTTTGTTTTTTACTCAGCTTCACGTAACACTATTTTTGATTTTAACAGTTTTTTGTCAACATTTCATATATGACACATAAAACCTGATGTTTAAAATATTTTGTACTTTAAAGTACTTGGGAAATGATCTTGAGAAGTTGTTTAACAATATACTTGGACATGATAGTGAGACAAGAGGAACATAAAAGGAAATAGAAGGAAAAACTGGGAAACAAGCTATTGAGAGAGATATAAATATAGGCATGTAAGTATATTAATTTATAATTATAGGAATATAGTTCTACGTATATATATGTTCAGTATTAAGATGGCAGGTGGACTTTGTGTCTCTTCCTGAAGACCACCCTACACAGAAGAACACTGTGTCCTAATAACCTGGCAATCTGTGATTCACTTTCCCGACATACTTGCTGAAGCAAAGGTGGTGGAGAATGCAGATGGTGCACTACTATCAAAAGATATAGCATCAGGGTCTTAAAAGCATGAAGTTAAACAAGCACCATCTAACAGGAGCTACAAAGCCTACATGGAAGAACCACACCAGCCTGTGATTATGAGGTTTCGACAGGATTGGGTATCAGGTTATCTAAAGGTCCAAAACAAACAAATACATCAATGGGAATGACAGGAGTCAGAGTGCATACCCAAAGTCCATCTGTAGGCAATTGGACATCCCTTCACAGAAGGGTCACAAGGAAGGTACAATTCACCAGAGTGCAGTAAAGCACCGACAAAGCACCACATTCTTCTAGTACTTGAATGCTTCTTCCCGTAACTCTCATGACCTCAGTTCTGCCTTACAAATCCTGCTAGACCCAGAGTATCGTACCTTGGGACAAATAAGAGCTCTGGACAAATGGAATCCAGAACAGATAAACTCCTCAAAAACAGTAGTAGGAGTAGCAATGCCATGGTGATAGGGGGAGGGTGGCAGGGAGAAGCAGGAGAAAGGGAGAAATCAGTCACAAGAATGGGCATGGGCTGAGCCCCGGTGGCGTAGTGGTTGTGCGCGGGACTGCGGCCCACTGGGATGGAGGTTCAATTCCAGCTCAGAGGAGCAAAGGCTGGACCTCCTACTCCCACCACTAGAGGGCAGTGATGCCTAAAAAAAAAACTTAAAAAAAAAAAAAAGAATGGGCATATAACCCCCATCTCCCCCAGGGAAATGACTAATAGAAATGTGGGTGAAAGGAGACACAATAGAAATGTGGGTGAAGGGAGACAGCAGGCAATATCAGATAGAAAATAGCAGTAATATATAATTAATTAAGGATCATAAGGGTGGGGGAGGGAGAGGGAAAAACTGATACCAAGGGCTTAAGTAGAAAGACAATGTTTAGAAAATGATGATGGCAACGTGTACAAAAGTGCTTGATACAATTGATGTATGGATGGTTTTAAGAGTCCCCAATAAAATGAATAATATATATATGTAGATATATATACTTGGAAATGAAATAATCAAATTGGTCTGGATGAAAGAAGGTAAGAAAAGATGTAAACTAGTGAGTGAGTGCTTCTTGATCTTTTCTGGAGAATCTGATGGAAACTAGTTCCTCTTATATAAAAATGTATATACTTTTATATAAATTGCTTTAAAATGTCATAGACACCTACTCCCACCACCGGAGAGCAGTGATGCCCACAAAAAAAAAAAACCACAAAATGTCATGGACAACTGGGGAGAATAAATGGACTTAGTGTAGATGTT
This sequence comes from Nesogale talazaci, assembly GCA_004026705.1. Taxonomy (NCBI): domain Eukaryota; kingdom Metazoa; phylum Chordata; class Mammalia; order Afrosoricida; family Tenrecidae; genus Nesogale; species Nesogale talazaci. Next base: position 22,949 of record PVJH01019026.1, read on the forward strand.
TGTTTCCCCCAGGGGTGTTGGAATGATCCACCAAGGTTACAAAAGCAGATATAACCCTGCTCTTTATCTTGGATTTTAAACTATAGTATAAAAGTTTTCTCCAGTGGACACCAAGTAATTTTTTCCTGAAAAGGGGTGGTAGGCCAAATAAGTTTGAGAAATATGATGTGTAGCTATTTTAAGAGGGTCAAAAAAAGGGGTCAGAATATGAAAAATAATTTTCACTTCATTCATTTAATTATTTTTGTAATTACTCTTTTTGCTTAAGGTGTTAAGTACTGAGACATAGCCGGCTAAAAAGGTTTATTGTAATACTGTTTTTTTTTTATCTCATTCTAGGTGTGATCCCTCACATCCACAAATCCCTGATTGGAAAGAAGGGACAGCAGAAAACTGCATAGAGAGTTGTTTTATCCAGCCCTCTTCCTCCCTGTCATTGTACTGTAACTGGGACAGAAGAAATAATGGGGATATGTGGAATTTTTAAGAGTTAAATGGAAAAGCATAGACAATTACTGTAGACATCATATAAGAAACATTTGTATGTTCTTAGATTTCAAAGTTTGATAAAAGTATCTTTTCATGTGGCAAAAATTGTGTGTTGATTGGCTAGGTTTCTCCTTTGTATTTTATACCAAAAAATTGATAAACCCATTTTTTACAAAATTAATTTGTCTCAAAATTGTTCTGTTTGTGATGCATTGAAAAGATTTTTCTCAGACATTGAAACATTTAAAGTCTTAAATTTGTTATCACATATTTAGAATAATCTTCAAGCATACATTGGGAATATTGCTTCATTGTGATTTAGTAGTGTATCTCATTTAGTATTAAGATGCTGTTAATTATAATGTACACCATTATTTTATATGCTACTAAGAAAAACTCTGCCAATTAAACCATGGTATGCCATCAGTTATGAGACATATCCCAGTTTCCGGGTTGTTAGAATGTGAGAAAACATGATTCAGGGTTGGTGAGCTAGGATTGCAAACAGTTTCTTATTGAGCACGTGTTGTGCCAGGTTCTTTGTTGAGTGGTTTATAGACATAATCTCATACCAATGAATAAGAACTTTTTAAGTACTCTGGTACGTAGATATGGAAGCTGAGGCTTATAAAAATTAATCAGCACGTCAAAAGACTTAATACCTAGATAATGGGAGTGCTAGAATTCAGGCCAAGATGTGTCTTACTCTAGGGCCCACACGCTTAGCTAAAATTGAAGTTAAATTTATCTAAGTTTGCTCTTTTTGATTTTATTTATTTTTTGGAGGGGGCATCACTGCCCTCTGGTGGTCGTGAAGGCTACCCAGCCTTGCTGCTGCTGGATTTGAACTGCCAAGCCAGTGGGCTGTAATCCCACACTCAACCACTACGCCACCAGGGCTCAGCTCCGCTCTTTTTGATTTTAAATTCCAAAATGTTAGTAGACTTAGGAATTTGAATTCTCTAAGTATGGGTTTAAAACTATATTAGCATTTTAAAATACCACTTCCCTAACCAGGTTTATGTATGTATTGATTTTTGAAGCTCCATTCAATCAAAATTTCATTTGTAGTTACTTAAATTTTTTTTTGGGGGGGAGGGGGGGGGCATCACTGCTCTCTGGTGGTGGGAGTAGGAGTCCCGGCCCCAACCTCTGTCCCAGTGGGCCGCAGTCCCACGCACAACCACTACGCCACCAGGGCTCAACCCTTAGGTTTCTTTATGCTTATAGTTTTCTCCTTTTTATGTTTTTCTTATAGTTTAATGTTTTTAAGAAACTTCATTGTCCTGTAGAATTATTCCTCACTATAAATTTTACTGAGTGCATGCTCATGGCATTATTTAAATTTCCTGTGAATTGATAGTGAGCTCACAAAGGTTTTGTTTATGCCTATTTGTGTTTATTTGAGCAAAATATGAAGTTCTTTACTAGCTACCCCCCTGAGTGGTTTTACTTGATGTTAGTGATTATTGCTTCAATATCCAGTGTTCTATTTAGGACTGTAAATTGATGATATGCTAGTATTTTTTTCTGGAGTGATAGTCTGAATACAGAACTCATGCCCATGGTTTACTAGACAGTATAAAATGAAATTTTCACATTCTGGTTGTTTCTGTGCACATATTTTAAAGATGTTTACATATTGATGAGTCAAGACCCACCACCACCATTTATTTGAGTTTTCAATAATTCGTAGAAACCAAAGCAGCAGTAAAAGAGGCTTAATAATATCAGCCTTCCTTTTGCTTGAATTCATTCAGATAGGGTATTTTATTAGCATTTTCTACTTTAAATATCTAGTTTTTTTTTTTTAATTTTTTTTTTTTTTTAAGGCATCACTGCCCTGGTGGTAAATATCTAGTTTTGATAGTGTAGTCAATTAATTGTTTCTTGGACTGCATATTTTGTTTTGATCTTTGCTCTCTGCTGGTGTTAACCCTTGTGTATTTGCAGCCCTGATTTCACTATTTTTGTATTTTAAAGCATGCTTTAGTCATATTTCATTTCTAATACATTAATATTTGTTATAAAAACAGTCACACCTAAAACTTACCTTAAAAATCACTCCAGAACTGTATTTTAAGTGGTACAACACAGATAAGCACGGTAATATTTCAGAGAAGGGACTGATTTTTTAAAAGAAAGTGAACTTGAAGTGGACTCAGAAAAATGGGTTGTATTTGGACACTTAGGACGCTCAGGCTGGCTGAGCCCCGGAGGCTTAGTGGTTGAGTGCGAGACTGCGGCCCACTGGCTTGGCAGTTCAAATCCAGCAGTAGCAAGGCTGAGTAGCTCCCATAGTCACCAGAGAACAGTGATTGCCTACCCCACGCCCCCCCCCAAAAAAAGACCAGGCTGTAAGGAATCAGCATAAATAGTATTTTGAGAATTAAAAATGGAGATTGTGGGGAATCATGACAAAATATCATACAAGAAAATGAAAATAATTATACAGTAAACTGTTTATATACCCACTATCTAGATTATACAATGTTAACAATTTTCTGTTGGCTTTAATGATCTTACTTATACCATATTGTATGTGTTGGCCTTGATTTTATTACCTATTTGTCCTTTAAAGAAAGAAAAAAATATTCATAGATCAGATAATGTCATATTAAATGATTAGCGTTTTTAGTGATATAGTGAAACTAAGTTATATTAAGAAGTTACTAATTGGAACTAAGGAATGGACTAGCTGGATTGGATAGAAAGGACTGAATGAAATTGACTTTTCATAATATAAATAAGATTTTAGACATCCTTAAATCTACTTAAAAGTAACTGAAAATAGTATGTTTTTGTGCATGGTGCAGTAGTTTTCTGAATAGTTAAGATTTTATATTTGGCATTTTTGATAGTCTACATTGCTGCAGCTACAAAATGATATTTTGTGAGTCTGGGCTTTCAAACACTAAGGAAGGATGAGAATAAGTACAGATGAAACTCAATTGCTTAATTGAGTAGGTTGCAATTCACGACCTACTATACTACAGAGTAGAAATGATCCATAGCATTTTCTTAGTACAATCTTTATGAAAATAGCATACCAGGCCTTTCTATAGCACTGGGGGGTGAATTCAAATTGCCTGCCTATAAAAATGCAAATGTTAATTCATATTTAGATAACACCCAGTGTAACTACTGTAATTAGCTAATTACTGCTGTAATTGCTGTAACCTAGCCAATCACTTCACAGAAGAGGGCATTATGCTTTGTGGGGTCTAGTTTATAGATGTCTACAAAGTAAAGGATAGATAAACTGTAAAGGACAACATTTTGGCCCTATGACCTTTGCTTCCCCTGTATCAGGTTACATTAAAGGGGGCTTTTCTGGTGTAATTAAGCCTACTAAATGGGGCTACTGTCCAGGATTATCTGGGTGCATCCAGAAAAACCACATGAACATTTAGAAGCAGAAGAGGAAGACAGATTTGGAGGGGGATGACTCAGTGCTTCATTGCTGTCTTGAAAGTGGCAGATCCACATGGAAGGCATGAGAAGAAAATTCTGTCAACAAGCAGTAATCTTGTGAAAGAAGCTGAATCCAGCCACTTTGTGCCAGGTGGCTGACCTCCGAGAACTTGATTTGAACTGCCCAGTGGGGTAATTTTTATGGCAGTAATAGAAAATTAGACTGGAATATGTCAGGTTTGCATTATTGGGCCACTTAAAGGTAGAGATCTATGACGTTGCATATAGAAAAGTTGGGCTTTGCAGTTCTTCTATCCATGGTATGCTGTTCCAGAGTTCAATATATCTGGATTCAAGTCTTTGGCTAGCTGGTCCCTAGCTGTGACCTTAGGCGAGTGGTGTAGCATCCTGCAGGTCTCTCTCTGCTCTTAAAATGGTCTGATAGCAAAAGGAAGACAAAGACAGATGCATGTAAAGTACTTGGCTATGGTTGGAACCCAGAGTACTTTAAGACAGTTACTTAACCACTGCCTTTTTCTTTTCACTTTCCAGTCAACATTTCGGGCGGGGCCTTTACTACCAAAGGCATAACAAGAAGTTCTCTCACTACCACTGAGTCAATCCCTACTCTCAGCAGCCCTCCAGGATAGCGTAGAACTGGCCCTTTGAGTTTCAGAGACTTAACAGTCATTTGAAGACCCATCTTTCTCCCACTGAGTGGCTAGGGGTTTGACCTGCTGACTGCCAATATGAGTAGCAGCCCAACACCTAATCACTGTGCCACCAGCGCTCCTTCATAAGAACACAGGCAGATTAAACACATACTCAAGAATATTAAAACGGGGGGCTAAGCCCTAGTGGTTAAGTGCGAGACTGTGGCCCACGGGTTTGGTGGTACAAATCCAGCAGTGGCTCTCCAGGAGCAAGGCTAGGTAGCTCCCACGACCACCAGAGGGCAGTGATGCCCCCAAATATATACATAATGTATGTATACATATATATTAAAATGAACTCCCAGGCCATTTATTTAGAGGACACCTTTAGAAAAGTACATGGTCAACAGCAAGTCAATGTTGATGAAGTATCTAATGTGTGACCTGAAGTGTTGAAAAGTAAATCCATGACATTTGGAGAGATGTCATTGGTACTATCTATATCCTGAAAATGAAAATATTGATGGTCTTTTTTTTCATGAAATAGTCAAAAAGTATACCAGTTACTAGTAATATGTGAACTAATAGGGGAAAAAATAGCTGTTAACAGAAGTACTTAGTTTATCTTTCTTCAAGCACTCAAAGATTCAAATTGGTGTTTGGAGAAAATTGTAGGTTACTGTATCTTTTGTGATATATGGAAATTAGTGAAACAAAAAATATGAAGTATTTGAGTACCAAGGATCAACTGTACTTGGTATGTGGTACCAGGACTCCATGTGTGCCTAAGACATCTGTACATAGTGACATTCCCTTTAGGAATTTGTCTCAAAAAAGCCGAGGGGGGCTTTTTAAATAGGAAGCAGAAGCATTCCTGACTCTCAACTTGTGGCTTTGTAGACTAGTTACTAAGGGATGTAATCTCAGATCTCTTTCTGTTGATACTGATGTGTCAGTTGGGGATTCAGTTTTTATTAGAATTTGTGGATCTTAATCAGATGAATTATGTAAAAGCTTAATGTAATTTTTAAAACAGTCTAACTTTTGCAAGTAAATTCAACACAGCTGTTGTACAGCAAAAATCTCAACACCCGGGCTGAGCCCCGGTGGCGTAAGTGGTTGAGTGCTCGACTGCGGCCCGCGGGCTTGGTGGTTCAGATCCAGCGGCGGCTCTCAGGAGCCGCGCCGGTTAGCTCCCACGACCACCAGAAGTCAGTGATGCCCACCAAAAAAAAATCGCAACACCCAGCATTAAACTTGTTCTAGTTTGAATTCGATGCCCAGTGAAACATGGAGACCACTTTCACTTGTTCTTCCATCTGAGTTCTTTCTGACTTGAGATCTGTAGGAGCTAGCCGCTGCAAATGCTTATAGTATGTTTGAGTTAGAAACGCTGTGTACAGTGTTGGTAGATCCCAAAGATTGTCTTTTTGACAACCTAGTCTGAATTTGATGTATACTTTTAAAAATAAGACTGTTTCTTTTAGAATTCTTTTAAAATTCTCTGTAAATAATACCTTTTTGCTACTTAATTGAAATACTGTATTTCAAACATCTGCATTTATGTATAGTGGAAATCACTTTATGAACAGATGACTAAGATTAGGGTTGGCCACTAACAGTGGTTCCCAAACTATTTTTTCATAGATGTTTCATGACCTGGATTGATGTGTTCCCTAATAAAATTGAATAATGCCAGTATTTTTCCCCAAATGGCAGAAAGAACAAGATAGTTTCTCTTGTCAATTTTAACTTTTTCCTGAAAATTGCCTGTATTGCCAAAGTGAAAGGCTCACACACTAATGTTAATGGAAATGGTGAACAGAGTTCATTGGTTCCCTGGTGTGCGCTTGATTTGATCTTTTATTGTGTGTAACTTCGAATCATGTTTTCTGTTGGAAAGTTCTCATTTATATATGGTGGAATTAAATTTATTCTTTGTAAAAAGAGGTGGACTTCACTAAATAATCTCTGAAATCTTTAGAAATCATGGGGAAGTGAATTTCTCAATCCTGAAGATTCTCAAGGAGAGGCTGCCAAGAGTGCTAGGACCTTACACACTGGGCCAGTCAGTCTGTTAAAATCCTTCATAGTCCGCCTCGTGGTAATCTTCACAGTTGTTAGCTTCATTGTACAGATGAGAAAAATTAAAGCATACCAAGAATCCAGAGTTAATCTGAGATGTGATAAGATTGAGAATTAGGTCTGTCTAGTGCCAAGTCTTAGAATTTTGTTAGATTTATGTAGGGAAAGTCACTAAAAATTTCCTTTGGAAAAATCTACCATGTACTTTATGTGCATTTATTTAATTCAGTCCCCTTAATGCACCTTTGGAATAATTGCCTTAGTTTACAATGAAGAAAGTTAGATTCGGCTGAGCCCCGGTGGCGTAGTGATTGTGTGCGGGACTGCGGCCCACTGGGATGGAGGTTTGATTCCAGCTCCACGGAGCAAAGGCTGGGCCTCCTACTCCCACCACCTGAGGGCAGTGATGCCCCCCAAAAAAAGAAAGTTAGATTCAGTAATTACATGACTCCAGTTCTGCAGAGTCCCATGATAGCAACTACAGTAGGTATTGTATTGAAACTATGTGGAGAATGGATATGTAACACAAGTCTGGAAGGAACTATAGCTCTCAATGTTTCATCTATAAAGCTTATGCAAGTTTTTGAAGTTGGGTTACTTTGCCTATATGTCTTAAGGATTGCAAGGAGTTGCATCATGTATATATGAATGTGCATGTGTATTGATTCTCCCTGAGTATGAAGCTAGGAAAGCAACTTCAATGACTAGACCATTACTTCACAGTTTCCGGCACATTCTTCCACAGGGCTTCCTTGCTGCATAGTCAGAGGTCCCCTATCTACTTTTACTTCTGATCAGCTACCAGCAAAATGAGGAATTCCCAATATCCCTTCAGGTTTAATAATTCCTTAGAATACCTCCCCGACCTCAGGGAAATGCTATGCCTTTGATTATGGCTATATTAACTCTCACTGCTATCAAATTAGCTCCAACTCTTAGCCTAAGCTGGCCAAGGTAGGCCTGCCCATGTGGGTCTCCAAGACTTGACTATAGAGAAGAAAACCTCTTCTTTGTCCTAAGGAATAAGCTAGAGGCTTCAAAATACTGCCCTTAAGGTTAGAAGGATGCAACTCAGAAGTTAAGTGGGAGAGGTACATGGGTGAGATCTGAGAGGGCTTCAAATCTGCTGTGTGTAGTCAGGATGTACTATCCTCCCTGCACATTGATGTGCAAAGTAATGTTAAAGAAGCTTGCTTCCTGGATCTTTTTTATTAATACATATGCACTATTGAATCGGTCATGTGATTGAACTTGTTATTCAAGTCCTTCCCCATCGGTCCGGTTGATACTATATGTCTCAAATTTTCACTCCTCTAATCACATGAACTTTCTAGCAAGTTCATTACCCACCCTGAGTTATGGCACAAGTATAGTCTTAAAGTACTGGTCTACTTCATTGAAATATACTTTGATGTGGTTTGAGAGGCCTACAATAAAAAAAGACTGTCCCACCAAAAATCAAACTAACCATCAAGTTGATTCTGACAGCAATCCTATAAGGACAGCTGGTTTCTGTGACTGAGTAAAGTCAGGAGATTTCAAGGATTTAAAGACTACCTCCCAGAAATAAGACAAGGCCAGCCAAATTCTCACATATCAGCATCAGTCTGATATCAAAACATTAGCTAGCAATAACAGGTGACCACAAGGTAATAAAACTAAGTACACGTATGCTTGTTTTAAAAGTCCCTCACCATTTTCTAGGATGATCAAAAAGACCCAATACACTGAGGATTGTCTGTTGGTAAACCTGTGTAGACCCTTTATGTCCCCATAACTGGATGAGAGCGTGAGGTCCATGCTCCTAGGTGAGAAACTTCCCAAGAGGTTTTCTTGTTTAATAACAATTCTAAGTAAATCTTCATCCTTCTACATATACTGCTTTTTCCTCTTCATTTTCAATGGTGTCAATTTCTCAATACTTATTAAACTTTTTCTTCCTGTTAGCTTTCTCCCTAAGATCTTTCAAAAGGAAAACCACCATGCTTCTTGTTTTTCCTGAGTCCATTTCAAGGGGTTACATAAGGAATGTCAGTTTGGAATTTTGTGGTTTAGGAAACCTACACCTGATTCCTCCATAACACTTGGTGAGTCATGTGTGCAAGCCACACGTGATCCTAAATAGACAAGGCTGGAAGCCCTCAGAGACAAACAGAGCTTCTCCCATCTTCCATCCCCTACTGAACAATGACCAACTTCATGCTCAGGTGTTGTCTACCTTAAAATTTACTTTCCCAGCCTGAACCTCGGTGGCGTAGTGGTTGTGCCCACTGGGATGAAGGTTCAATTCCAGCTCCATGGAGCAAAGGCTGGGCCTCCTACTCCCACCACCTGAGGGCAGTGATGCCCCCTCCCAAGAAAAATTTACCTTCCCACAGAGTTCTGATTTTTTTTTAATAATTCAAAACTCAACAGCCATCCACTTAATGCCTACTGTTAGTGAACCAATTCAACAGGGTAGAATCGACCCTGTAAGTTTGTAAGACTAACTCTTTATGGGAGTATGTAGCCGCTGCCACCACCACTACCTATTCCATCTCCATCTTTCTCCCTTGGAGTGACTGGTGGTTTCAAACTGCTGACCTTGCAGTTAACAGTCTAATGTGTAGCCACTGGTTCCAGGGTTCCTTTGTACAAATGCAGACATGTTATTAAAATACACTGCCAAATTATGACTACCTGCTTTTAGTGATCCAAAGTGAAAGATTTGGGGAGCTTTTGCACACATTTTTTGTTTTGTTTTGGGCATCACTGTCCTCTGGTGGGAGTAGGAAACCCAGTCTTGCTCCTGCTGGATTTGAACCGCCAACCAGTGGGCCGCAGTCCTGCACTCAACTACTACACCACCAGGGCTAAGCCTATATTTTTGTTTTTTAATAAAAATATTTCTAGGGCTGAGCCCCGGTGGTGTAAGTGGTTGAGTGTGGAACTGCAGCCCGCAGGGTTGGCGGTTCAAATCCGGCGGCTGCTCTCAGGAGCGGCACTGGGTAGCACCCACTACCACCAGAGGCAGTGATGCCCACAAATATATATATAGTGTATATATATATTGTGTGTATATATATTGTGTATATATATATACACACACACACACATATATATATACACTAATAAAACATGTGCCGAACACCACAATAGAAAGTTCAAGTTAGAATGGGTTTTTTAAAAATTCAGGAAGGGGACATACCTTACTTCAGGGTTCTCAACCTATGGGGCTTGACCCCTTTTGGAATCGAACAACTTTCACAGGAGTCACCCAACTTTCAGAGCAGTCACTGATTCATAACAGTAACAAAATTACAGTTATGAATTAACAATGAAAATAATTTTATGATTGAGAGTCACCACAACTGAAGAACTGTATGAAAGGGTTGTGGCATTAGGAAGGTTGAGAACCCCTGCCTTACTGTAACCACCAGGACAACCTAACCTGAAACTGAAGATAATACAGGAGATTACCCGCCAAATCATACATGAAAAACCTCCAGAAGAATGTGCGCCCTACAGCTATATATGAGCCCCAAAGAGTAATATTTGCCCCAAACAAAAATGAGAAGACAGGGAAAACTCACAGGAAATCCAGACAAACGGAGCCAGGGAACCTAGAGAAATGAGTGCTGATGCATTACTGGGGTTCTGATGAAAGTCATGGAACACACATGTGCTTTGTATACTTTTACCTATAGCAAAATGTGTTTTTTAACTCAGGTAAGCAAATTTTGAAAGAAAGTTTAAATGTTGGCACTTAGGTCAGAAATCTTTCAAAGTTAAATGCAGATTTCCTCCTCATACCTGTCTAGAAACTGCCTCCCTGCACATCTGCAGGCTCATGTGGCACGGGCACTCATGGATCTGTTTTGTACAAACATTCTTGAAAGTTATTAACCTGAACAAATGTGTAATTTAGTACAAACTCAAGCTGTTGGCGAGAACTTCTTTGAAACCCAGTATTTGTTTCCTGCATTCTCATCACAGGATAATGCCTATGTCGTAGACCAAAGTGGCAGAGTCTGAGTGAAAGTCAAGAATTTTTATTGAGGAGTAAGGCAATTTGCTAGCAACACAAAATTCAAAGAATTCTGAATTAAGTGATCTAGGAAGGAGACATCCTGACCAATCCAGGGAGGGAATAGCTTCTTTAGGAACCTATCTGGATATGTCTTTGATGGAGATCACTGTACTGGCGACTGCATAGTTCTGAGTTACATGCCTTCTCTGCTTGGGGAAGGTCTGAATCAATATATTTTTAAATTAAAAATCATTTTATTGGGGGCTCATACATCATTTTTCCAATACATAAGTAAACATACTGTGACAAGAACCCTCGCACGTCTGCTGCCGTCGTCATTCTCCAAACAGCCGCCCTTTCCCCCAGCCCCTGGTGTCGGTTCCTCCAACCTGTCCCCTGTTCCCCTGCTCTCTCACTCCCATCCATCCTCCATACTTTATAAATATTATTCTGTCATATGTTACCCTGCCCCAACACCTCCCTCAGCCCACACCCCCATGCCTGTCCTCTAGGTAGGTCATATGTAGATCCTTGCAGCTGGTTCCGTCTCTATCCCACCTTCTCTCCACCCATCCAGTAGGTCCATTCTAACCACCGGCCCAAGGGGGTTCATCCATCCTGATTTCCCCATATCTCCAGCTCCCCTCTCCACTAGTGTACCTTCTGCAGTCCATCCGGATGTGCAAGGTAGAGTTGGGATCATGATGGTTGGGGGGTAGGGAGACCTCAGGAACTAGAGGGAACTTGTATGCATCATCACTGCCTGGCTGCACTCTGACTAGTCTGTCTACTTCCTGTTTCTCCCCTGTAAGGGGGTGGCCAGTTACCCACCAGTGGGGCTTAGGTCCCCACCCTGCCCCTCCCCTCACTCGTAGTGAAGTGATTCCTGTTCTTTGATGCTCGATATCTGCTGCCTTTGGGCCCTCTCGATCACACTTGCTGGTGTGCTTCTTCCACGTGGACTTTGCTGTCTCCATGCTGAATGGCAACTCCGTTATCTTCAAGTCTTTGAGACTCTGGACATTCAGTCATTTGGTAGCTGGGCACCATCTTTTTGTTTGCCTCTGTACCCATTTGTCTTCAGCGATATCGGGTGTTAATTGGTCCATTGATTTTGATTTTTGTTCTGTGATGCCTGGTACCTGATAGTTTCAGCACCTCATGATCGCACAGGCAAGTGAGCTTCTTTTATGGTGGGTTTTGTTGCTCCTGAGCTAGATGGCTGCTTGCTTATGCTCAAGCCTTTAAGACCCCAGATGCTCTATCTTTTGATAGCTGGGTACCATCAGCTTTCTTCACCACTCCTGCTCCTGCTCCCACATGTCCTCAGTGGGCCCTTGGGGGGATGTGAACATATTGATATTATAAGCTGCTATAAATCTCAGGAAAGAAAAATCTCAAACCTCTAGTTGCAATATTGAAAGACTGTGGGCCAGGAGCAAATGAAGGCAGAGGGAAAGAGAGTGGAACACACCCTGCCACCAAGCCCTGAGGACGATATTCCTGCTCAGAGCAGCCGCAGCATGACGAGGATCACAGAGCCCCACTAGGAGACACAAAGCCCCTCACTGACCCATAGAGCTACAGGGAACAACACTGGAGACTCAGTGTAGGAATTGTACCCGATTTGACCCCACGGCCCCATCTTAAAGCGACAAGGGAACAAGTGATCAAAAATTGATGGTGTAGGAGACCTTGTAGGACTGGATCCAGGGTAAGTAAGGGGAATGACTGCATTTGAGACCCAAATGAAGGCTGACTATGATATTGGGACAAGAGGAAAATGAAAGAGGAACTAAGAGGCCAAGGGCATTTATAGAGGCCCAGATACAGGCATGTTCATATGTACTGTATATACTTGATTATAAGTCGAGCAGCCAAGGCATCTAATTTTACCTTAAAAACTGCATTAAAAATGTGCTGAAACTAACCTACCCAAGGGGAAGGTATTATTTATATCTCCATAGGAGAGGGAGAGAGAGACCAGGTTTCAACTTGCGGCAAGATGTGAATACGACTTACTAGCACGTACCAGGGAGCTGATAGGTCTGCGGGGCCAGTCCCAATCCCAACTATGTGGAGACACATCCACAGAAGAATGCACTTCAGAGGACAGCACTGGGGCAACAGCTTGAGAAGAAAGACATGTCAGATTAGAGCACATGGGAGAGATGGAAAGGGATGGAGAGGGGGGAGGACATCCTGGCCCACTGAACCTCAAGGACGATATTCCTGCTCAGAGCAGACAATGCATAGAGAGGACCAGTGGGCCAGTCCCACCACGAGACAATGTCCCTCACTAAACCATTGCGCTGTGGGGTACAATACTGGAAGTGGAATTGTGCACCATCTGACCCCATCATATTGGGGCAAAACACTGAGGGCGTGCAACAAAGCAGCAAGTGGAGCAAACCGATGAAATCCCCGTGGAATACTAAAAATAGACTTTGGAGATAGCATGGCACCCTATCAGATTCAACACTCATCAAGGCCAACAGACAAGCTACTTACAGGCCTTTCTGTTTTTGTCAGTGGGTTTCTTTTTGTTGTTATTGTTTGGTTGGTCTTGACTTCCTTTGTTTTATTTGACTTTGCCAGTTTTTTTCATTTACTAGTGTATCTGCATGTCTATCTAGATAAGATTAGGCACGATAAATAATTTGAAGATGAAAAGAACTGGACCAATGTTTCCAGGATATGGAAGTGGGGAGGGCAAAAATCAACCAAAGGACAAGGGAACAAGAAGTAAACTAAAATCAGAAGAGTATAGGATACCTAGCTTAATCAAGGGCAATGTAGCAGTGAGGAATTACTAAACCCAAATGAAGGCCAAACATGATGGTGGAACAAGTGGAAAGTAAAAAGAAATAGAGGTGGGGCTGAGCCCCGATGGCATAAGTGGTTGAATGCGGGACTGCAGCCCATGGGCTTGGTGGTTCAAATCCATCAACGGCTCTCAGGAGCAGCACTGGGTAGTGCCCATGACCACCAGAGGCAGTGATGCCCCCCCAAAAAAGAAAGAAAGAAATAGAGGGGGTTGAGCCCCGATGGCATAGTTGTTGTGTGCTGGACTAAAGCCTACAGGGTTGGTGATTCAAATCCAGCAGTAGCTCTCCAGGAGCAAGGCTGGGCTTCCTACTCCCACCAGGGCAGTGATGCAAAAAAAAAAAAAAAAAAAAAAACGAGAGAAATGGAGGAAAGAACCAGAAAGCAGAGGACATTTATAGAGGTCTAAATAAAGGCATGATGTGTGTGTATAAAACGAGGGGGGAATAGAATTATATACTCATATCTATATGTTAAGACTTAAGGTTGCAGATGGACATTGAAGCATCTCTCTCAATTACTTCTTCAAAACAAGAACACTTTGTTCTAACAATGTGGCATTTTGTGATACTCACCTACCCAAAAACAATGAAAACAAAATGGGTGCATAAGTGAATGTGGTGAAGAAAACTGATGATGCCCAGCTTTTGAAAGATATAGCATCTTCAAGGCTTGAAGATAAACAAACGGCCCTCTAGCTGAGAAGCAAAACCCACATGGAAGAAGCACACCAGCCTGTATGACCGCGAGGTGTAGATAGGATCAGGCATTAAAGAATACAAAAATCTTATCAATGTGCGTGAGGGAAAGTGTGGAGTGGAGGCCCAAAATCCATCTGTAGACAATTGGACATCCTCTTACAAAAGGATCACAAGGAAGAGACAAGCCAGTCAGGATGCAGTATAGGACCGATGCAATAACTTTCCTTCTCTATTGTTTCCCTACCTACCCCAACTATCATGGCCAAACCAGAGGATGTACACTGGTACAGATCAGAGCTGGAAACAAGGAGTCCAGGACAGATAAACCCCTCAGGATCAGACATGAGAGTAATGATACCAAGAGGGTAAGGGTAAGGTGGGAGAGAAAGGAGAACCGATCACAATGATCTACCCATACCCCTTCCCTGGGGGACAGACAGTGTAAGACATGAAAAAATAATTTATACATTATCCAGGGTTAAGGAGCAAGGGAGGGCAGCAGAGGGGAAAAAATGAGCTGATACCAAGGGCTCAAGTGAAAAAATGTTTTGAGAACGATAATGGCAACATATACAAATGTGCTTGACACACTGGGTGTGAGTATGGATTGCGATAAGAGTTGTATGAGGGTCCAATAAAATTATTTTTAAAAAGGAAAAAAGACTGTAGGCAAAATACTGAATGATACAGGAAACATCAAAAGGTTTCCACTACCAAATGGATTGAGTCCACATTTAACTATTTCAGTAAGTAGCATATGGTGCTGAAGGAAGAAGTTCAAGTCTCCAGGAATTGGTGAATTACCAGTTGAAATGTTTCAACAAGCTGATAAGCACTGGAAGCACTCATCTGTAACAGGAAATGTGGAAGGCAGCTACTAGACCAATTGACTGGATGAGGTCCACGTTTATACCCATGCCAAAGAAAGCTGACCCACCAGAATGCTTACGCTAAAGAACGATCTCATTGAGGTAAAATTTTGCTGAAGATTATCCAGCAATGGTTGCAGCAGTGCATTGACAGGGAGCTGCCAGAGGTTCAGGCTTGGATTCAGAAGAGGATGCGGAACAAGAGATACTGCTGATGTCAGAGGGATATTGGCCCAAAGCAGAGAATACCAGAAAGATGTTTACATGTGTCTCACTGGAAACAACAACAAAAAATTTAAACAGGTAAGCAACTTTTTTTCGGGGGAGGGGGCAGGCCTTACTGCCCTCTGGTGGCTGTGGGCGCTACCCAGCGCTGCTCCTGAGGACCACCGCTGGATTTGAACCCCAAGTCCGCAGGCCGCAGTCCCACACTCAACCACTTATGGCACCGGGGCTCAGCCCTTTTTATCTTTTTTTTTTTTTTTCAGATAAGCAACTTTTGAAAGAAAGTTGTTAAGGCATTCGACTATGTGGATCATAACAAACTAGGAATACCCTTGAGAAGCATGGGAATTCCAGAGCACTTCACTGTGTTCATGCCGAATTTGTACATGGATCAAGAGGCAGTTTTCGAAACAGAACAAGGGGATGCTGTACTGTCTAAAACCAAGAAAGGAGTGCATCTGGGTTGTACCATCTCAATCTGTATCCTGGGCAACTCATCAGACAAGCTGGCTTATATGAAGAGGAGTGTGATATCAGGATTGGAAGAAGGCTTATTAACAACCTAACTGAAATTGAGAAATTGAAACACTTGCTGATGAAGATTAAGGCTTGTAGCCTTCAGTATGAATTATAACAATGTAAAGAAGACCAAATTCTCACAAATGGACCAGTGGTTAATATTATGATAGATCGAGGAAAAAAATAAAGTTGTTAAGGATTTTGTCTTTCTTATCCACAAGAACTCTTTAGAGTATTAAAGCAAGGATGTCACTTGGAGAGAACTAAGGTGTGGCTACACAAGTCACGGTATTTTCAATTGTCTCATGCACATGATCTTTTTCTACTTTGTCTTGTATTTTGGTCACAAAACATTTTTCTTCAGGATCACTGATTTGTGTTGTCATTGTTTTGTTTTATTCTTTCAAAATTTTACCCAATTCTACCTGAGTGTTTTGCCTTGGGAGTTTCTATTTGAAATTGTTGAATTAATCCTTGTTTTCCATTTATTTTTGTTTTTCATTTATTTGGTCAGATTGATCTTTCAGTGCTTTCCTGGGTTCTTCTATCTTCTGTGTATTTGTTTTGTTTTCATATTTTTCCTTCATTTACTTAGAACAGCTGAATACCATTCTCCACTCCCTCATAGGAAAATCTGAAACAGCTTTCTCCAAGACCTCTGTGTAAGACAGGGTTCTATAGAGAAATAAAACCAAGACTTTAGTAATTCTCTTTATGTATTTATATAAATAGAAGGATATATAAGATAAGAAATAAACTAATCTATAAAACAGTACAAATGGCTCGGTGCAACTCACTTGCGTGAGACAGCTAGTAGACTGGCAGTCCTTGGAGTCTTGAGGGCTGCCGAGCAGTCCTCCACAGAGCAATTCAGGCTATCCGGCCACACGTAGCAAACAGCAAAGCAGGTCACCAACAGTCAGCCAGATGACAGAGTCCAACAGTCCCCAGCTCAAGAGATGTATATTCCAGGAGCGTGGAGAAGCAGGGCTTCAACTCACAGCCACACAGTCCACTGATTAGATGTCCCACGGGTAGTGTCACTTGGAGATCGAGACACGGGACAAACAAGGCAGCCGGCTGGTCTGAAGACCGAAGAGCAAGAGGGCAAGGGCGAGGCTCGCCGAGCCATTTCTATCTCAGCCCTTCAATTGATCTTTTTTTTTTTTTTCAAATATAGATTTTATTGGGGGCTCTTACATCTCATAACATTCAACACATCATTTGTATTAAGCACATTTGTACACATGTTGTCATATTCATTTCCAAATATTTTCTACTTGAGCTGTTTGTATAAGTTTCTCTTTCCCCCTTTCCTCTAGGTGTTTTTTTTAATTCCAGCGCCCCATATTTGCCCTCACTCCTCCGCCTCCCCCATGAACCCGTGAAAATTTACAAATTATCACCTTTTCATATCGTACATGGTCCAATGTGTCGCTTCACCCACCCCCCTGTTGTCCACACCCAAGAGAGAAGGTCATATGTAGATCCCTGAAGTTATTTCCCCCTTTCTACTTCACCATCCCTCCACCATCCCAGTATCACCACTTCCCCCATTAGTCCCTGGGGGATCGTCTATCTTAAATTCTCTATGTTTCTAACTTCAGTGTGAATTCCCTGGTCTAGCTGAAACTGGTAGAATTGGGATCATGATAGTGGAAGGGAGGGGGGGTGGGGGAGGAAGCATTTGAAAACCTTCAATTGATGTTACGTGTGTTCATTGGCCATGTCACAACAGACCTACCTATCTTCTTTGGTCATGTTGGCACAAGTTTACCTATCACAACCTCCTCTGTATCTACAGGTGTGTATTCCACTCATTTCTGCCATTTTTTCCCCTCATGTGAACAGAGATTGCTGCTCCTGAGACATATTTTAAATTTTTCTCTGGAATGAACAGTACATCCCGCACAGGTATTGTACTTCTTGTAGAGTCGATGGTGATTAGGTTGTGTGGCCTGACCCTATCCTGAGCAGGATTAATTACAGAAAATGATTTAAATACTGCCCCATGTCAAGATATCCCTGTCTGGAGACCAACCCTTGAATTTTCAGAGAGTGCACACTAGTGACCAATACAACTGTCACAAATGGGGAGAGAAGAGAATGTCTCAGATGCTTTGCCTTCTCACTCACCAAAGTATAGTCACTGGGAGGCAGGGTCAAGGGTACCTTTAAAGTAATCCCCTCAATGTGAGCTGACCCTGGGTTTACAGAGAGATAAAGTTCAAACTTTCTGATGCTAATTTCCCCTGAAGCGGGTTTACCTAATCTTGCCCTCCTCATACTGACATTCCCAGACACCCCAAGGAAGAGTTGCCACGGTCCTTCATGGAACCCAGTCTAGTCCCAAGAGATCAAACTGGATATTGAGAGTAAGCCGTTAGCTGATTCTCATCACCCCTGTCTGTCAGTATTACAGTGACTCCCATCTTCTCACCCAAGTCTCATTACGTCTGCCTCTCTCCAGCTGGGACTTGATCTACCACACTAGTTGAGGGACAGGTATTGGTGTCCGTAGGGATGTTAATGCAGGGGCAGGTGTAGAAAGGGTGCATCAGATAACCCTTTCCCCTCTCCTCTGCTAAAGTCCAGAGAGCTGACGGGAGGGGATAGCGCTGCTGTTGTCCTGTAGGGATAACTAAGAATCTGTGGGTTTAAGGGTTTTTTTTAAGCGGACTTCCACTAATTTATCTGGGTTAACTCACAGAGGTTTCTATTCTTCCAGGGAGGTTAAAACTCAGGTTCTTGACTCTTCTATGCTTTTTAATTTTTTTTATTTGAAGAAGAATTTATAGAGTTCCAACTATGTGGCCATTTTCCCCAGGTCCTCTTAAAAGTTCTGTATCTCAGCCACCCTTTGGGCTCTGTTCTGACCTTGGGATAATGGACTCCCTCATCCAGATGATATGCCCTTGTTGTTGTCTTATTCTTGTCCCAGTTAAGACAATAAATATTCTCTTTTTAAAATTCAGTGGTTGGTTCGTATTTAGGCAATCACTAAAAATTGGGTGATGGTCATCTGATTTGTAGATTGTTTCTAAGTTGTTGGGGTTTTTTTAAGTTGCAAAGTAAACTTTTAATTGGGTACATCTACTCTCAAAACACTCATGGTACCCTTCTTATCTGACTGCAGGAAAAAACACGCATAGTTCTAAAATTATGTTCTTAGAATTGTTTGGGACTCAAATTTTTTTAATCATTCTATGAGGGCTCATACAGCCCTTATCACAATCTGTACATAAATCATTGGATGCAAAACACATTAGTACATTTGTTGCGATCATCCTTCTCTAAACATTTTCTTTCTACTTAAGCCCTTGGTTTAGCTCCTCCTTTTGCCACTCCCTCCTCACTGCCCCCTCCCTTATAGGCCCTTGATAATTTATAAATTATTACTATTTTTTCATAATGTACACTGTCTGATGCCTCCCTTAACCCACTTCCCTGTTGTCCATACCCCAGGGAGGAGGTTATATGTAAATCCTTATAATCGGTTCCCCCTTTCTACTCCACCTTCCTTCCATCCTCCCGGTATTGGCCCTCTCACCACCGGTCCCTTTTTTTTTTTGAGGGGGAAACATCACTTCCCTCGGTGGTAGTGGGAGCTACCCAGTGCTGCTCCTGAGAGCCGCTGCTAGATTTGAACCGCCAAGCCTGCGAGCCGCAGCCCCGCACTCAACCACTTACGCCACCGGGGACTCAGCCCACCACTGGTCCTAAAGGGGTCATCTGTCCTGAATTCTGCATGTTTCTGATTCCTGTCTGTACCAGTGTACATACTCTGATCTAACCAGATTTGTAAGGTAGAATTCAGATCATGACAGTGGGAGGGAGGAAGCATTTAAGAACTTGAGGAAAGTTTCATATTTCATCGTTGCTACACTGTGCCCTGACTAGCTTGTCTCCTCCCCACGACCCTTCTGTAAGAGGATGTCCCTTCGCCTGCAGATGGATTTTGGGTCCCCAATCTGTACTCCCCCTCATTTAAAATGATATAATTTTTAGTTCTTTGATGACTGATACTTAATCCCTTCGACGTCTTGTGGTCACACAGGCTGGTGTGTGTTTCTTCCATGTGGGCTTTGTTGCTTCTCAGCTAGATGGCTGTCTGTTTATCTTCAAGCCTTTAAAACTCCAGACACTATATCTTTTGATAGCCAGACACCATCAGCTTTCTTCACCATTTTTTTGCTTGTGCACACATTTGTCTTCAATGATTTTGTCAGGAAGGTGAGCATCAAGGAATTCCTATTTAATAGAACAAAGTGTTCTTGCATTGATAAAGTACTTGAATGGAGATCCAATGTCCATATGGCGCCTTCATGCTAACCCTATAAGTATATTCACGTAGATCTTCTTTATCTGCAAAGAAAACTTTTAAACAAGCAACTGAGAATTGTTCTCTGAAATTTTTTTTTTAATAATTGTTTTTAATTTTTTGGGCATCACTGCCTCTGGTGGTCATGAGCGGTACCCAGTGCTGCTCTTGAGAACCGCCGCTGGATTTGAACTGCCAAGCCCGTGGGCCGCAGTCCCGCACTCAACCACTTATGGCACCGGGGCTGAGCTGTTCTCTGAAATTTTTACCAAGTACTTGTCTTATTGTACAGTGAATACTTAGAAGAATGAAAAATGACCTTCCTTATGCAGAAGTGACTTGAGTAGCATTTCAGCCTTAGAATAGCCACTAACTCACATTGGGAGTCCCTAAATTAATTTGAGATGCTCTTCTTCAGTCTCTCCTTTCATCATGAATCTCACTAGTAATTTCTTGTTCACGTCTATGGTAGTGTTGTAATATGGTGTCACTTTGAGGATTAAGAGTGTGTGTGTGTGGGGGGGGGGGGGCCTGAGCCGCGGTGGCATATGTGGTTGAATGTGGGACTGCGGGCCGTGGGCTTGGTGGTCCAAATCCAGCAGTGGCTCTCAGGAGCAGCTCTGGGTAGCGCCCACGACCACCAGAGGCAGTGATGCCCCCGCCCCCCAAAGAAGAGCTATAAGAATGTAGGGGTGGGGGCTGAGCCCTGGTGGCCTAGTGGTTGTGTGGGGGACTGTG
>PVJH01019027.1:0-43707 GCA_004026705.1 Nesogale talazaci
AGCAGGCCTGCACTGTCTGGTGGGGCGGGAGTGGGTCCGGGTGCACCTGGCGCGCACAGTGCGGTTATGTTGTTGCTGGTGTAGTCACAGGGCTCCGAGTCCCGCAAACCCAGACATCAAACCCACCTGCTCACAGGGACACCGGGTCGTGGGGGGGCCCTCGGGTCAGTGCCAGCTCACAGTGACCCCGGGTGCCACAAACCCAAACCCTGCTCTGCCCCATGCCACCGTCAGGTGTTGCAGTTTTAGCTCATTGATGGAGCCACCGCGTCCGTCCATCTTGGTGCGGGAGGCGACAGAAAAGACCCTGGCTTGGGTCAGGTGTGGCTCCCTCCTCCTCCCAGTCACAGCTTTGCTTTCCAGCCGTGAGAGGGGCCGGGGCAGCTGTTCAACACAAGGCGGTGTGCCGACTGGTCTCCTGCCGGCGGCTTCCCTCAGCAGTGACTGGGGGGTAAGCAAGGCCGAATTCTTGGCAACACCCGTCTCTTCTGTTGATCAGGAGGTCCCGTACTGGTCCAGCCGTGAGGGTGGGGGTCTGCTTCACACGGAGCTGTCAGCCACACCGAAGGCTGCGATCCTGGAGCTTCGTCGGCCAGTGCTTCACGCCCTCCCCACACTCTGCAAGCCGGCGCGTGGCTCGGCCTCCCTCCAGTCCTGATGCGGCCCCGTCTCCCCGTGATCCAGCATCTCTGGTTTCTTGCTCAGCTTGCAGACTGAGGCGATGTGGTCGGGTGAGGGGCACGACCCTGACGTGCCTTTCCTCCTGCTACACCAGGCGGCGCTTCCTTGTTCTGTCTGCACCACTGGCTCTTGAACGCCGTCCCAGTCCCAGCTCTGCACGAGCGCCTTGTCTGTGCGCCGGGATTCTCGCGCTTCTCAAGGCTATCCTTGGTTTCCTCATTCATTCCTTTTTTTATTCATCATTTTATTGGGGGAGGCGCTTACACATCATTTCGGGGGGGGGGGGCATCACTGCCCTCTGGTGGGAGTGGGAGGGCCAGCCTTGCTCCTGGAGAGCTGCTGCTGGATTTGAACCGCCAAGCCCGTGGGCCACCACAGTCCTGTACTCAACCACTGCACCACCGGGGCTCGGCCCACAAATCTTATAACAATCCATCGTTCGATTGTATTAAGCATGCTTTGGAAATGTCATCAATATTTCTAAAACAGTTTCTTTCTACTTGAGCCCTGGGTATCAGCTCCTCTTTTTACCCCCTCCCTCCCTCCCCCACCCTCCCACTCTTGTGAATCCTTGACGAATTATATATTACTACTTCGTATCTTACACGGTCCCTGTCTCTCTTCACCCACATTTCTGTTATTCAACCCCAGGGCGGGGGGGGGGGGGGGCGGCTATATATCCAACTTTGTGGTGTTTGTGGTGGGTTCTCCCTTTCTCCCATTTCCATAAGCTTGAAAAGAACTTGTAGATCACTAAAGACTCCAAGTCCGTTTTACTTTTACTCTTTTTAGCCATTCAGACCAAAATTTAGGTCCAAGGGATACAGACGCGAGTTATCCATAGTTTGTTGCAATTCCCACAGTTGAATGCCTTGACACAGTGGATGGAAACAAAAGTAAACATCTTGGTGGTAGTCTCTTTCAACCAAGCCCCCTATGAAAGCAGCAATGCCATCCCCGCTCCTCTCTCCTTCTGAATCCCGCCTGAACGTCTGGCACTTCCGACTGCAACCATTGTTAGACGACCATCAGCAACATTTCATTTGCATTGATGATACTGTTACATAGCTTGAGCCTTCAGTTGTGTCACCTTTCTTTGGAGTGGGTATAAACAAGGTCACTATAAAACAGAGTAAAACTGCCCCCCAACCCCCGCTTGGTTCGTCAAGGCAGTAAATCTTTAGGGGAACAGACTGCCTCAACTTGCCCCTGCAGAGCAGCTTGGGGGTTTGAACCACGGACCTTTCCGCTAGTAGCCCATCACTTAACCTGCAGTGCCACCAGGTTCCCTTGCACCCATCACGACTTTCTAGTTCCAGACTGTCCTCATCACCACCACCACCCCCCAAAATACTCCTCATACTCCCAACCCCACAGCCCTTCACCCGAAAAACCAAACCCACTGGAAAACAAAATGGGTGTCAACTGCTGAATGTAAAACTGATCTGTAAGCCTTTACCTACTTCACAATGAAAGTAAAAAGATGGTGCCCCCCAAAAAACAAAACAAAAAAAAAGAAAGAAAGTAAAAAGATGGGACCATCAAAAAAAAAAAAAAAAAAAAACCAACCCACTGCTGTCCAGTCTATTCTGAGTCACAGTGACCCTATGCAGGGCTTTCCAAAGCTAGAAATCTTCACCTCATCTTTTTCCTGAGAAGTGAGTGCTGGGTTCCAACGGCCGACCTTGCAGTTAGCCTGAAGCTTGCCCACCACCCCAGCCCGGCTTCCTCCCCAAGCCCTGGCCGATCATTCATCTCCTCTACAGATCTGTCCATCCTAGGCATTTCATCCAAGTGGGGGCACGGCGTGTGGCGTTCCGCCGCTGGTCATCGTGTTCTCCAGCTGTGCCTGTGCCTTACCTCCTGGAAAACGTACCCACTAAGGGGTGGCTCTGTTCGCCAGCTGCGGGCATTCATCTTATTCTGCGTCTGCCAGCAGTAGCACACACACAGAAGAGAATGGTCCTGCGGCCTCGTCTATGCAGACGCGGCTTGAGGGCTCCATCTGGGGTGTCCCACCCACCTTAATGCTGTTCTAGTTTCCTGGGCCAAGTCAGCAAGACCCAGACTTGCTGGCGTCCCCAGAGGGCGGAGAAGCGTCCACGGGGCTGGGGCCAGCCATCCCCATCTCCCACGGGGGCCCGGTGGCTGACCGCCAGGCAGAGGAGCCCAGCTTGGGTCCCCAGGCACACTCACTCTCAGGATGTCCGCCGTGATCACGAACTCCGTGTGCTTGCCCTCGGCGGACCTGGCGTGTGGCCGTGAGGGCCCCAGTCCCAGCAGCGTCTTGAACTTCTCCTTCAAGCCCGAGTCCTTGCTGGTGGGCTTGGCCATGGTGGGCGGCGCGGCACCGCGGGAGGCTTCACTGTGCAGGGGGGGGGGGGGGGGGGGGGGGGGGGGGGGGGAGAGGTGAGGGACGCGGCGGCCACCCCCGGCTCTGCAGGTCCCAGCGCAGTTCTCCTGTCCCTCCTCCCGCCCACGGCCAGGGCCGGCGCTGGCGCCGCTCGGTGCGTGAGGTCAAGGCAGGCAGGGTGGTCAGGGGCGGCCGCGGAGTCCTCGCCCTGGTCATCTCTCTCACGGCCAGGTGGACGCGGACGCCCTCGCCCCCGCCGCCATGCCTTTAACCTGAGGATCAGGCCGCGTGCGGACGCCCCGTCGGGCCGGCCACACCGCGGCGGCCCAGGCCACCCTGACCGGTCGGGGCCCCGGGAGCCACTCACCCCGCGCCAAGCCCGGGGCGCGCCGGCCCGCCCCGCCTCCAGCAAGGCCCACACCCCCAGCCCGGAGACACCGCCGGAAGCGCGGCCCACACTTCCGGCAGCGGCGCGGCGCCCAGCGCGGCGGCCGCGCGGGGCTTGCTGGGAGTTGTAGTTCCGGGCTGCGCGCGCCGGGTCACAGGGCGGGCCGCGACGCCTGCCGGGATATGTGGTCCGCTGGTGGCTGGGCTGTGAACCCGCTGGGGGGCTGGAGGATGTTGACCCGGAGCCGGAGCCGGAGCCGGAGCCGCGGGCCGGGCACCGGGCCGGGGGGGGACGGGGAGAAGGCCGCGGTGCCCTGGGCAGAAGAGGCGGCTTCAGGTAGCGCAGCCCCTGGCCCGAGCCGAGGGAGGAGAAGCGGGGGAGGGGCGCGCAGCGTCCGGAGCAGCCGCCCCGGGCTCGGAACCACGTGGGTCGGTGCCCGGCGGCCGCGGACTTGCTCCCGAGCCCGCTAGTGGCATGTTCTCCGGACACAGGGTCAGGCCTGCGCAAGGCTGCGTTTTCGGGGCTCCCCCGCCTCCCCCGCCTTTGCCTCGGGCTCCAAGAAAGTTCCCTGACTCCCGACCCGCCCAGGTCTGCCCTGCCGGGTCGCTCCGCACAGGCTCCCAGCCGCCCCTCCTCTCTGCTGCAGAGAAAACAGGAAAAGGGGGGGAACCGCCGCCTTTTCCAGCAAGACCTTGGGACGGGCTGCTAGTCCACAGGTGGCACCGTCTAGTCCACCAGAGGCCCCGTGGGAGAGAGCTCGGGCGATGATCTGCTTTTGAAGGAAGTGGGGAGGGGGGGGTTATGTTTCACTGAGATGGGGGGTTGTCCTGAACCAGAACGGATTTGATGGCAGTTGGTGCGGTCACTGCTGCTGGCGTCTCACGTAGGACTCTCAGAGGGACTCAGAACCCCATAGACTTAGCGAGGATTGGCCAGAGACGCAGCCCAAAACAGGAGAGGCGGGAGAGTCGTGGACGACGCAGGCCCAAGGCCAGTAGGGCAGGCCCTTGGAATCAAGATGAGGTTTGGACGGTATGCCCAGATGCACGAGCCTGGTGTGTGGCAGGCTGGGGGCGCCCCTCAGATCTTCACGTAGACTTTGTTTAGTGGACCTAGGGGGCACGCGGAAGGCTAGGGCAGCCCGGGCACGTGGGGTTCCTTTGTCTTCCATGGCATGTGCCCTGGGCCGCCCTCGTGCCACGGAAGACAGATATTGCTGGTGTGTGAAGAGTCGTATTGTGAATAAGCGAGGCTGGGATAGCAGGGGGGGCGAGCACCATGACCCCCCACCCTCACCTGTAGCCTTGGCTAAGGAGACCCTGTGGCACTTTTCTGCAGCAAACAAGCCAGGCCACTGCCCTGTGAAGCGCCAGCGAAAGGCAGAGAGGCTGCATGTGGCCTACGAGGCTGTGGATGGCACCAGTGAGGACGGCGAGGGGGCCGCGCCTCTCCGGGCACCACACTGGGAGCCCCAGGACTGGCAGCAGCAACTGGCAAACATCCGAACCATGAGAAGCAGGAAGGACGCGCCTGTGGACCAGCTGGGCGCTGAACACTGCTATGACCCCAACGTATCCCCGAAGGTGGGCAGGGCCCTCACCTGCCCTGGTGACTCCCCTCTCCCCCCCCAAACAGATACCTCCTTCTTTTCACCTCCTCCGGCAGGGCACAACCTAGGAGCAGGCAGCCTTACCGGCTGGTGCTCAGGGCACTCGGGGTTCATCTGCAGCCTCCCAGCATGGCGGGGTGTTTCCCCGCCAGTCTCTAGGCTGGTCGGAGTGCAGGCAGACACTTGCGCAGTTGACGTCGGTCTCTCAGCTCTGCTTTCTCTCTGGGTCTCAGTTTGCTCCTCTGCGAAATGGGCGAGCAGACCCGCAGAGGGCCGCAAAGTTAACAACCATCTGGGGGGTGCCCCCCGCCTTCGGGGGAACAACTTGCCTGAGTCCCGAAGCAGGTCCTTCCCCTACATGGATGTGACTGGACAGCTGGGCAGGCAGGGAGGCAGGACCCCCCCCAAAACTTAGACAGGGACCCTGCCACCACGCCCTCCCTCAGCTTCCGCTGCCAGCAGGTGCGGCGGTACCAGGTATTGCTGTCGTTGATGCTGTCCAGCCAGACCAAGGACCAAGTGACGGCGAGTGCCATGCAGAGGCTGCGGGCCCGGGGCCTGACGGTGGACCACGTCTTGCAGACGGACGACCACACCCTGGGAGCACTTATCTACCCTGTGGGCTTCTGGAGGGTGAGCATGGTGGGGTCACACGCTGCCCAGGGTGCGTGGGGTCAGACACACTGGCCTGCCCGAGCCGCCCCCTCAGCCTGTGGGCCGGCCAGCGGGGAGCTGTGGGTCTTTCATTTTGCAGCCCTTCCTTCCTCATCCTCCGGGCCCAGCCCTTCCCTTCCGCTCTAGCTGCCCACCCCGCTTTCTCTTTGTGGCCTCCCAGGCTCCCTGGAGTGCCTCGCCCGCCCCGCTCAGAAGCCTCGCGCCCTCTGGGAGCCCCGCTCAGCTGCCCCCAACCCCCACCCCAGCAGGACTCAGGGTGGCGGGTGGGCGGGTGACCGCGACTCTGTGGGTGGGGCGCTTCCCTTTGGCATGGCGTGGGCCGCAGCAGCTCCTTGGCTGGGTTTTAAATAGACTTCAGATCTGGGCAGGCTGGGAACCTCCCTTGGGCCTGGAAGCTGGAGGGGGAGTCCCAGGGCCCACCTTCCCTCCTACGGACCCGGGTTCTGGCGCCACGGGACCTGAATGGTGGGCAAGGTGGTACCAGACAGACCCCACACCCACCTCATCGGCCAGGTGGTCAGGGGAGCCACGTTCCTGGCTCACCCTGGACCCTGTTCACCTCCCTCATGCCCTTGATGTGTTCCCTTCGGCCTGAAGAAGTGACCCAGTGGCCCCCCTGAGACCCTGGGTGGGTGATGGCACCTGTGTGACCCCTGACACACACATCCCCTGCCTTTCAGAGCAAAGTGAAGTACATCAAACAGACCAGTGCCATCCTGCAGCAGCGGTACGATGGGGACATTCCTGCTTCTGTGGCTGAGCTGGTGGCCCTGCCAGGTGTCGGGCCCAAAATGGCACACTTGGCAATGGCTGTGGCCTGGGGCACCGTGTCAGGAATCGGTGAGTGCCACATGCCTCTGCAGGAGGAGAAAGGGGGCTCCTGGAGCCAAGTGAGGCCTGCGCCACCCCAACATTACTCTCCTCGGTCAGGCTCACATCTGTGAAGCACCTACTGTGTGCAGGGCCCCCACGGACAACCTCAGGATGGGGCTGCAGGCTAGATGACTAGGGTGCATGTGGGCACTACCGGGGGGGGGGGCGGTAGAGAAAGGGGGCTTCCCCAAGGAAGTCATCATGAACAGTAACATCCGAAGTCACACTGTAAAGGGCCCCTGCCCCCCCCCCCCATGCTCCCTCCCGCACTCCTGGAGTTGTCAGAGAACTGGGCATGCCCCTTCAGCCCCAGAGGGGCAGGGAGGCTTGGGGGGAGGGAGCTGGCCCAAGGACTTGCTTTTCCTTTTGGGGGCTGCTACCCACAAGATCCCCAGTGGGAAGCCACGTGCCGGCCCTCGGGAGAGAGCCTGGACTTTGTCCTCGTGTGAAGGGCCACCGTCAGGAAACCCTCTGCCCCGTGACGCGGCTCGAGTCCGTGTCGACTCGACGGCGGCAGTGGGTTTGGGGTGAGGGTTGAGTTGGCAGGGACAGCAGTGGGGGCTGCAGCTGTGGAGAAGCGCCCTGGTGAGCAGGCACCCCACCTGAACTGGCGGGGGCAGGTAGACAGCACCCACAGCTGGCCTGGCCATACGGACCCCTTGGTGTCTCCTTTACACCTCACCGGGCTGCTCACACCTGGGCCCGGTGCCTACGCCAGTGCCTCCCGGCAGGGGCTGTGGAAGGTAGACCAGAAAGCAGGGTCAGCCATCTCAGACCCAAGAGATGGAGCGGCCACGGGAGTTAGAAATACCTCACCCCTAGGGGACACGTTGGGCATCAGTGTCCACAGCTGTCACCGTTGCACGGGTGCCTCTTAAGGGCTTCAGTGAGGAGGCAGCCAGCCAAGGCCTAGCCTGAGCTCTGTCCCCCAGAACCCCACTGAGCCCCCCTGCCTCCCAGCAGCCCGGGGCAGGATGCCCTGCCATCATCTGGCCCAGGTCAGCCAGCACCAAGACTCCCCAGCGCCCGGCCAGTTCAGGGCTACGGGGACCCTGCGTGGTGCAGCGATCCGGCTCCGGGCCCTCTTGGCAAACTGCGCAGAAGGCCAGGCAGATGCCGAGTCACTCAGCTCCCTGGGTGGCCTCTCGCCCCACATCTGAGGGCTCATCCGTTGGCCCCTAGTCACCCCGGGGCCCCGTGCACCCCCTGCTGGTGTCAGTGGCCAGGAGGAGAAAAGGATACGAAGAATTCCCCAAACTCCGAATCCGCCCTCTGTGGAGTGTTCCAGGCATGGCCTAGAGCAGCCACCCTCGACCCTTGAAGACAGAGCTTCATGTGGTGGTGACCCCCCCCCCCCAACCCTACTGCACACTGTCATTTTGCTACTGTGATGAATCAGGCGACCCCCAAGAAAGGGTCGTTCAACCCTCAAAGGGGCCGTGACTCACAGGGTGAGAACCGCTGCCTAGAGGGATTTGGCAGCTCGGGACTGACGGACAGAAGAAGGCTGACGGTAGCTGGGGTTCCAGGCTTCATCCCATTCCACCCCCACAGAGGAGAAGGGTGGGGGGCTGGGCAGGGCTGGCAGGAGGTGAAGCAGGCCCTGGTCACCTTCCCGGCCCCACAGCAGTGGACACACACGTGCACCGAATCGCCAACCGCCTCCGATGGACCAAGCGACCAACCAAGACCCCTGAGCAGACGCGCGCCGCCCTGGAGGGCTGGCTGCCCAGGTGCGTGGGGTAGGTCTGGGTAGGTGGACAGCCCTGGGGCAGAGGGCGGGGGCCTGCCTCCTGGGCGCCGACCCCTCACTCTCACCCCGCAGGGAGCTGTGGGGGGAGATCAACGCTCTGCTGGTGGGCTTCGGCCAGCAGACCTGCCTGCCCATCCGCCCACGCTGCCAGGCCTGCCTCAACCAGTCCCGGTGTCCCTCGGCCCAAGACTGCTGAGGGTGGTGGCTCGAGTCACCGGCATCCAGGGCCTTTGCTGGTAACCAGCAGTTTGTGGATAATAAAGCTCGGGGGGTTTTCTGGGGCCCAACTGTCTTCTGTGCCTGAGGAGCGCACACATCTGCGCCTGCCCGCCTCCAACCCGTGCCCGTGGTTGGCCTCTGTGCATCTCCATCTGTGTGTGCGCGCCTGCCCGTATCTGTGAGCATGTCGGCCGCGTACACGCCTGCATGTGATTGTGTGCACGCGAGCATCCCTGAGTGCCACGCACTGGTGCGCACCGTGTGCAGGGGTCTGCATCCGTGCACGTGGGAGCTGTGTGCATGCATGCAGGGATCTGTGCACGGGAGCTCTGAGGACACGCATCTGTGTTGTTTACTGTGTGTGTGCCTGTTTATGTACACGTGTGAGCTGCAAAAGCTGTCTATGTCTTGTGTGCCGAGAGACGCGTGTGCCTGTGTGGCTCTGCGGATGTGCTTTGCATGTGTGTGAGCTGTTCATGTGACTGCATCGGTCTGCATCTGCATGTGTTTGTGCATGTGAGCTGCCTGCGCATATGTGGCTGTGTACATCTGGGTGTGTGTGTGTGTGTGCCCATGCATGGAGCCAGATGTGCTTTTATGACTGTGTGTGAGCTGTGCGTGTGTGCGTCGGTCTGCATCTGCTGTATCTGTGAACTGTGTATGCATCTGTATACGCCTGTGTGGCTGTGTACATCTGTGTGTGCCCACGCATGGAACCACATGTGCTTATTGGACTGTGTGTGAACTGTGTGTTAGCACATATTGGTGGATACACATGTGTACGTGCGAGCTGTGCCTGCTCAAGGCTGTTGACTCTGTGCTGGGGTCGGGAACGGGAGGCCGGTGGCATGTCACCCCTGGGGCCCAGGACCCGGGGAACCAGGGAGGAAGTTGCGAAAGCCCAGGAGCTTTCCTGGAGCCTCCCCAGCTGGCTGGGACTCAGACCCGCCCCCTCCTCTCCCAGACACCGCCCTCTCCTGAACTTGTGTACCCCAGCCTGCCCCTGTCCGGAGCCTCATCCCGTATTTACACAGCCACCAGGCCTGAAGCACGGGGTCACCAGCTGGAACCACAGAGCCAGGCTGTCTTCGGGGGGGCGGGGGGTGGACACCAGAGGGGCCAGATGGAGCGGTGGGGTGCAAGGCTCAGGAGTGGCCACATTCCTTCCACACGGGGCTGCCCAGCAAGTGGACACAGGCCAGCAGAGCCACCCGCCCCGACTGCAGCCCCCAGCAAGGTCACAGACAACGAGGGGGCAGGGTCAGACAAGACCTGTTTATTCCCGAGGTGTGCACATTTGCTATGGCTTACAAGGCGGACAGCGAAGTCGGTCACGGGGTCTGCAGGGCAGGAGAAGGCAGAGGCACAGAGCGAGGGGCCTGTCCAGAGCCTGTCCATCACAGGGCTCAGGGCCTCTATCCTCTGGCCCCTCGAAGGCCCCTGGTGCAAGCACAGGGCTGGGGGCCAGCTCCTCCAGCCCCAGCTGCCTCTCTAGAGCCCCCTCGTCCGGCGCCCATCACCCTCCACCCCCGGAAGTGCCTGCGCCTCTCCTTCAGCCTGGGGGCTGGGGAGGAAATGGTTTGCAGAGAACTGCTTGTTTTATTGCAGCTAAGGAGAGAGTCCCGGCGGCGGGGCGGGGAGGGGGCTCTGCAGAGCTAAGTGGAAACATGTGCAGGCTGGAGCACTTGGAGGAAAAGCAGAAATCAACCTCCCACCGGCGCCTGCAGCCGGTGCCCACCAGCAAGCCCCTGGCCACACAGCCCTAGTTCCTTCCCACCAGGCCCCTCTGGCCTCTCCCTCTCCATCGTCTTTCTCCCTCTGCCTCTCCCCCTCTCTCTGTCTCGTCTCTGCCCTCCTCCCTCTCTGCGTCCTGCTACAACACGGCTTGGTCCCAGCACCCTGCAGGCCAGTGGGTGGGTCGGGGGCGGAGGAGGGGGCTTGCCGGCTGGTTTCTTGGTGGAGGCAGCGCCAAGCCGCCATGGCTTTCGGGGTGAGGGTGCCCCCTCCAGTCCTCCGAGGCTCGGGGAGCACAGTGCAGGGCCGGGGGCCTCCTCCTCCCCTCCAGGTCCCTCACCCGGCCTGGCGGCGGTGGGATCAGAAATTGCTGAAAATCTCCCGCTTGCGGCTCCAGTCCATGGGCGGGGCGCGCTTGTTCACCCGAGTGGCACGCGCCTTCTCCTTGGCCTCTGCCGCCGTGGGGCTCAGGTGCAGGCCACTCTCCTGGAAGGGGTCCCGCTTCCAGCCGCTGCCGTCCTGGGGCAAGGGGAGCCGGGTGAGCCCAGGGCACCGAGGCCGGCTGCCGCCTCCATTCGCGCTCTGCCTGCTGGGGGCATCCTAGAAGCCGTGGCCCCCGCCCAGACCCCTGTCCACGGCATGAGGACTATGGGGAGGGGGGGGCAGGCGGGACCACTCACCTCCATGTCCCTGTCCGCGCCTGGCAGGTCACTTCGGGAAGAGCATGCTGAGCTGCCGTTGAACTGGGAAAGCAGGGACGTGGTGACCGCGGGGTCCCGCCGGTGTCCATGCATGCGCGCACGCACACAAACACACATACACACGAACCACGCTCGCCGCCCACGTTGGCCGTTCACGGTGGCAGAGGCCGGGGAGGGGGGCGCGGCGGCTGCAATTGCACGCTCCGCATTTCCCTGGGCCCATCCCGCCCGGTCCTCCTCCTGCCCCCCGAGTGTGCAGACCCCAAAGGCGCCCAGGGCCCGCCCGGCTCATCTCTCACCTGGGCAGGGCTGTTCCCATTGGAGATGGGGGATGGCAGTGGACCTGCGGGGACAGAACGTCAGTGTCCTCCCCAGGTCTCCCTACCACCACGCTCGGGCCTCCCACTCCAGCGTCCCCCCTCCTCCCCTCCCACCGCACCCCAGCTCGGGCCGGCCAGCCCCGGCCTGGTCCCACCCCAGGCGCTCGTTCCGCACCACGCGCTTGCGCGGCCTCCGCGAGCCCCGCCCCTGCCCCCAGGCCCCGCCTCCTCCGGGGTCTACCTTGCACGTGCTCCTCGGTGGGCGTGACCCGCAGCCGCTTGAAGTGCTCGTCGGTTTCGGGGTCCACCACCAGCAGCCGGGCCTCATCGTCGCGGGCCTTGATGCTGGCCACGACCTCGGCGTGACGCAGCCCCTCCACGTTCTGCCCGTTCACCTGTCATCAGCCCAGCATCAGCTCCACCCCCCCACACACACACACCCCACCCCCGCTGGCCGCACACAGACACTCAAGAGAGCTGCCTCGAGCCTCCTTCCCCCGGCCCCTCCCCCTCACACAAGGAGGGGGGCAGCCTCCACACGGCCGTACAACCCAGGAAGGCTTGACACCACCGGGATATGTGGATGGGGGAACTTGACACTGATACTGATGGAGGTGGGAGGACTGGACACTGACACCCACGTACACTGGGGGAGCTTGACACTGATACAGGGTGGGCCTTGAAACCACCAACCCACCTGGACATTGACAGATCGGGGGGTGGGGGCTCATGACACCTTCACACACTGGGTGGGGGGGACTTGGCACCCACAACACACCTGGACACCGACACACACAGAGACGGACACGGGTACGAAGAGGGACACGGGCACAGGCACACCCAGGCACGTGCAGGTAAGGACATGAGTGATTGGACACAAAGGATCAGAGCCCCTGGGGTACCTCGATAAGCCGGTCCTGGGCTTGGAGGCCAGAGTGGGCAGCGGGCGAGCCTGGGTCCACAGAGCGGATGTACTGGCCTGGCCGGGACTTGTCACTGTGCAGGTTGAACCCGTAGCCCTGGGGGCCCTTCCGCAGATGGCAGAGTCGGGGGCGAAGCTCTCTCGGGGGCCCATTCATGTCCTGTGGGGCACCGTGGGCCCAGAGTCACCACCAGACAGCCAATGCCCCCAGCCAAACCGGGACCCAGCTCAGAGGGCCAGGATGCCACCCTGCGGGCCTCGACCCCCCCCAATCCCGGGAGAGCCCCAGCAGAGCCGCACCCCTCACAGACACGCGGGGACAGGGTGAGCTCAGTGTGGTGTCCCCGGGTGCCCCCCAGCCAGCTGCATGCTGCTTCCCGGGCCCTTGTTTGTGTCTCTCCAGGGCCTCCCTCCGCACGGGCTGACTGTGTATTTGCTTGCACATTCCAGCGGCAATTGGAGCCGCCCCCACCCCGCCCCCCGCTAGGCCAGGGACGAAGGGGAGAAGATGGGGAGGAGAGCTGAGGCAGCAGCAGCCACGGGGCTCAGGGCGGGCCCTTTCCCAGCCTCAGAGGACGCCCGCCACCCCTCCATTTACCTCTGACATCCTGCAGGAGACCTCTGCCCAGGGGGCTGTAGACCCGGGGCAGACCCCAGTCACCAGGCCCGCAGTGGCCGCTGTGCTCAATTAAACATGGCTGGCGGCCCGGCTGGCGGGAGGCAAGCAGCTCAGGTTTCCTGGGAGCACCCGGGGCCTCGAGATATGGGGAGGTGACAGCGTGTGGCCGGGGCGTGCTCTCTGAGACCCACCTCCCTTCCACCAGCAGACAAAGGGACCTCTTGTAGGATGTTGGGGGGCGCTACAGGGCCTCCCCACCCGCTCACCTTCGGATCCCACAACTGCCAAGAGCCCCCGCCAAGCCTCCCACCAGGGCATGGTACCTCGCCTACCAAACCCACACCCACACCCACCACTGCAAGTCCATGCCAACTCAGGCACCCGGCGGCGGCAGGACAGCGGGGGTCCAACGCCGTCTCCCACAGAGCAGCTGCCCGGTGGAGGCACGGGAGCCTGGGGTTGGGTTCAAGCGTTGGGGTTTGATTGGGTTTCCAACGCTGTCAGTCTCGAAGGAAGCTGGCTCATCTCCTTTTCCCCTTGGAGCGGCTAGCAGGTTGGAAGCGACGGCCACTGGCGGTTCCCGGCCAAGCGCTGAACCAAGGCCTGAGCCTGCCTTCCTCTGAAGCTGAACCCTCCGCGCCAGTCGGCTGGGACTCGCAGTGACCCTCCAGGGTCACAGAGGGGACCCCGCCCCCAGGCTCTCCCTGACACGGACGGCCACGTCTGTCTCCCCAGAAGAGCGGCTGGTAGGCTCAAAGGGCCCACCTCTGGGTGAGCAACCCAGCGCTTTAACCACTGCGCCCCGGGCTCCTCCTTTGCTCTCTGTGCGGCCTTTGTGACTGGGGGAGCGTCCTGCCTCCTCCTCCTCCTCCTCTCTGTGGAGCCCCTTTGTCTGAGGGACTGCAGTGTGCCTTAGGGGCCCTGGGGACACAGTGCGATGCCTGGGGCTGCTACCCGCGGGCCAGCAGTTCAAAACCACCAGCCAGGCTTTGGGTCTCCGGGGGAAAGGCGGCCTTTCCAGCCCCGTAGAGAGTGACAGGGTCAGAAACGCACAGGGACGCTCTCCCCTGAGCTGCCCGGCCGCGCAGAGTCAGCTCCCACTCCACGCCCGCCGGGGAGCCCAGGCAGTGTGTCTTTGCTGGGTCCTCGGTCCCTGGGCCCTGCTGTGGCCATAGGCGCTCCAGGACTCCCCCTCCCTCCTCCCTCCATCGCCCAAACCTCACACCAAACCCAGACCTCACACCAAACGCACGAGCAGCTGAACGCTTCACTGCTGTGTCACAGGGATGTCTTTCTTGGAAGCAAAGCCCGTGGAGGTGGAGGCCACTCCAACTGACAATGACATCTAGGGCCGGGCAGAGTGGCCGGGGGCTCCCCAGGCTCCCCATCGTCGTCTCTGTGACACTGACTGCCCCTTCTTCCTCCCCCAGGGCAGCTGGTGGCTTCGCAAAGCCCACCCTTTAGTTCACAGCCCAGCGCTTAACCACCACGGGGCCACCAGAGCCACTGGGTGATTCCCTGTGCAGAACAAAGGGGCTTCCTCCTCCCATCCATCTGGAAAGTGTGTTCCCTGCCCAGCCGGGGCCCCACCTCCAGGACCCCTGCCTGGAGCTCCAAGCCTAGTAGAAGTTTCCTACAAATCCTGTCCTCCTCACAGAGGCCCCCCCCTCCCCCGTAACCCCTCAGCTCACTGCCACAAAGTCCATGGCTGTAGGGCCGGGTAGACCTGCCCCTGTATGTTTCTGACACTGACACTTTACAAGAGCCCCACAGAACAGCTAGGTTTCGAACTGCTGACCTCATGGTTAGCAGCGCAATGCAGAACCCACTGTGCCACCGTGACTCCGCCCTGCAGGATGACAAATCCAGGGGCAGAGGTCAGCTGGGACACAGGGGCTCCATGAAGGGCCACAAGACCCCAAGGTGTCTGGCCCTGGAGACACTGGCACAGGCCCTCTACCACGCACACCTGAAGTGTGGGTTAAAGCGCAGAGGTGGGACACGAGGGTGGCTAGGGCAGGAGGAAGGACAGAGGGCAGAGGGAGGAGTGGGAAGCAATGCCGGACAGGTGGACACAGGCCTGGGCGACAGGAGCCCGTCACACAGCCACGTGACATGGATGTCAGGAGAGGCCATGCCACCCGTGTCCCTCCCCCAACCTCTTCCCATGACCGCGGCCCTGGCTTCTAGGGCTTGGGTCCCCCAACAAGAAACAGTGCCGGAGTGGTTGTGCGCGGGACTGCGGCCCACTGGGCTGGCGGTTCAAATCCAGCAGCAGCTCTCCAGGAGCAAGGCTGGGCCTCCTACTCCCACCAGAGGGCAGGGATGTCCAAAACAAAACAAAGAAAGGGGATTTGGGTGGCCATCCAGGTACCCTGCCTATTTGCAAGTGCCCAGTGGAATCCAGAGTCTCCTGGCCAGGCAAGGTTTAATCCTGCCCCTCCCCGTGCCTCTGCACCCAACAGGTGCCTCCCCCCACAGAAGCCCGGCAGTGCTCTCTAAATCCCGCCTAATGGCCGTCTCCCCACCTCCCCCGTGGAGAAGGCGTTGGGGGCAGCATACTTGGCCCTGAACTCTCAAGTGGAGGGCTGCAGTGGGTAGGGCAGGCCCAACCCATGCTGGACGCTGGACGGAGGGACAGGAGGGGGCCGCAGGGCGGCGGGGGCCCTGCATTGTCCACATTCCTTCGTTTCTGGCGCAGCTCACTTCCTGCCGCTCCCCGCCAGCCTTCAGGCTCCCACGGCAGCCGCCAGCCTCAGAGCCGGGCCAGCCCAGCCTCAGCCAGGCCTGGGACCGGACAAAGAGGCCGGCCTGGGGGTGCTCAGTTACCAACACCCCCCTTCCAGAGGCTGACGCACCAGCCTGACTGAGAAAGGCCCCTTTGTTGCCTTGGGTGCAGCCGCTTCCACCAGGGTTCCCAGGAACCCCACTCCCTCATCCCCAGCCCACCTGCCCTCTCTGACCTGCATGAGCCCCTGGGATGGGCTCCGAGGAGGGGTTCCTGGGGCCGGGGCTGGCAGCATGGCAGCCCCGGAGCGGGCCATGGCAGGAGACCAGAGTGGCAGCGGGCTGCGCCTGGGAGAGTCAGAGCACTCTGGCCGACCCAGGCAGCCACCCCCCCCTTTATCTACCCCTCACTGTGTCTAGTGTCCCAGGGGGTGGGTGGGGGCCTGGGGGCTGAGTCACCTTGGGGAGCAGGGTAATGACAGAGTCCCCCACCCGGTCAGGCTCCAGCTTGGCGCCCCCACCCAGGGAGGTTTCCGTCCCAAGAAAGGAAGGAAGGAAGCAGCTAGAAGCCCAGCCCGCCTGCTCCCAGGACCCAAGGCTGGGGACGGAGGGGGAGACGGGACAGGGAGGCAGCAGGACAGAGAGGACAGGGGGCAGGCTGAGACCCCATCTGGTCAGGAGACAATACACTGTGGAAGCCCAGCCCGCCTGTTCCCAGGCCTGGGAACAGAACAGGGAGACAAGGAGGGGACCCCATGTGGATAGGAGGCAGTCCACTGTGAAACCTAAGCCTGCCTGTTTCTGGGACCCAGGAGTCGGGAACAGTGACACAAGGAGTGTGGAAAGAGGACCCTGTCTGGACAGGCTCCTGGTCCTTCAGGAACCCCACATCCTGCACTCGGGGGACCCGGACTGTGCAAACCAGGTGGGAGGGGTGAGGGAGGGCCTCCGTCTCCAGCCAGCTCTGCCAGGCCCAAGGGCAGGGCGAGGGAACCCCAGGGACTCCCTCTGTCCCCCACGTGTTCCACAGGAGAAGCCTCTCAGCTCCCCGGTGCGGAGACAGCCAGGGGTAACACGGCGGACACCGGGTGCAGGCGCAGCCCCCGGCCCTGGTACCACTGGCTCCCCGATCTCTGGGGGCCGGCCCTGACATCACTGTCAGCATCAGCAGCAGTGCAGCTGCAGCCACCCCCGGCCCGGCTGAGTCACCATTGACAAGGCCCTCCCAGGCCCCACCTCCTACCTCCCCCAGCCCGGCCTGCTGGGGACACGGGGGACACAGGCTCAGAGGCTCTGCTGGCTGAAGGACCCGCCACCGGGCACCCTGATGGGGCCCACAGACGCCTTGGCAACGAGGGTTGCCCAAGCCTGGGGGGGGGTGGTGGCATGAGGGGCACACAGGTGGGACTGCAGCAGTGAGCGGAGGAGACCCGGGTCCCCACTCCTGAGCTCGCGCAAGGCCAGAAGGGGAAGCCCTATCCCCTGGGTCCCCTATGGCAGGAGGGAGGGGTCCCTCCACCTGCTATCGGCCTCCCTTTGTTCTTAAAATACACCCACAGGAAGCCCCTCCTGTGCTTCCTGCAGCCCCCAGAGCCTGAAAGGGTGAAGGGGAGGCCCCACCCAATTGGGGGGGGGGGTGGCGGGTCAGGGCCACTCCACCCTGCAGATAAGGCCTGGGCGGATTTTTCCACAGGAAGGTGAATCTGGCCATTTGTCCACAGGGACAAACGTCTTGGAGGTGGGGTTTCCTCCTGGGGGAGGGGGGGAGGTTCTAACCCTCAGCGAGGAGAAGGGAGCCCCCCAGGGACTCAAGTGCTTCTCCCGATCCCAGCCCTGCCACTCCAGGCTACCCCCGCAGTCCCAAATCTGACCCCCACACCACCCCCCGTACTCACACTCTTCCTGGAGTCAGACCTGCACTGGCCCCGAGCCCAAACCTCTAAGCCCAGGTCTTCGCCCACGGTGGCTCAAAGGCCGCCTCCACTGTCATCATGGAACATCCCGTCAAGGTCCCCTGTGCCTCCAGCCGGCTTCACATTCACTGGGACTTCAAACCTGTCACCTCCACCACCACACGGCTCCCCAAGCAGAGTCTGGGGCCTGTGGTCCTGAATTCCCTAAGGACACCCCCTCCTCCGAAACTGAGCCCCCTCCAGGGAGGTGGTCCCCAGGCGCGGCGACCCCGGTGGTGGTGGTAGTGGGGGGCGGTCAGAAGGTATCACTACAGGAACAGACAGCCTCAGCTTCCTCCCCTGGAGCCAACTCGTGGGTCTGAATTCCCGAACTCCGCGGTTAGCCGCCCACCGCTTAACCCGCTGAGCCAACAGGGCCCCTGAACCCCAAACCCAACTCATGGCCACCGAGTCCGTTCTGACCCGGCGATCCTATCGGACAGGGGGTGTAACTCTTCGCCAACCAAAAGCAGACTTGTTCCCCAGCCTCAGACCAATGCTGACTCAGCGGCCTCGAGGACAAGGCGGCACTGCCCCTCGAGGTTCCCCACACTGTCCCACTGACAGAGGGGCAGGGCCCACCCACTGGGTGGTTTCAAACTGCTGACTCCGCAGTCGGCCCTTCAGCACGAAACCTGGACTCCCCCAGGGACTCGATTCAATCCTGAACCCACCCGGGGGATTAAATGGGACCTAGGCAAGAACCCCGTGTGGGCAGGAGTGCTTCCTCCGGGCCCCTGGCTGCCTGCCCCAGTGGGTGCCTGCCGGGTGGGACCCCACCTCAGCTCTTGAATGCCCCCATTCTCTTTCAGTCTCTTGGTCCGACAGGAGGCAAGACCATGGGGTGCTGTTCAGTGGGGCCTCCCATCTCACCCCCCAGCTCCCGACCAGGTCCTGGCAGGCAGCTAGACTCCTTGAGACAGAAGGGGGGGGGGCTCTGAGCCCTAACTCGGGTCCCCCCAGGGTGCCCAACAATCCTGCTCGGGGCCAGAAAGGGTCACTCAGACTCTGCAGAAGGCAAACCAGACTGACGGACACAGGCAGAGCCACAGACAATCACTCTCCACATAGACGTAGCTGGCCACCCTCAGTCCCCAATGTCCCGGAGTGCCTGGCACCTGGGGGCCGCCAATGACCCCACCGGGAGCTGGGGGCTCTGAGGAAGTGTCCAAAGACAGAGGTAATAGCCAGCAAGAGGGAGCCCAGCAGTCCTGACCTCTCCCCCTGCCCCCCCTAGAATACCGGCAGACCGAGTGGGCCCGAGGGGCCGAGGAGGAGGACAGCAGGGACAGAGGAGAAACCAGAGGAGGAGGCATGCTGAGGCGTCCGGAGGCCTGGACGAAAGGCCACCGTGGACCCTGTGGGCAGAGCCCGCCGCCCTACCTTCCCGCCAGCCTCAGAGCCCAGGCTGCCCGCAGTGGCCCAGTCTGGCTTCGGCTCCCAGGGGTCACGGGCGGGCGGCAGCCCCCGCTGGGCCATCTCCTCAGTGCAGGTGAGCTGGCGCCGGTGCAACTCCGCGTCTGTGTCCTTGTCCACCACCAGCAGCTGCGTGTGGCCCTCCACGGCCTTGATCCTCTGCACCACCTGGCCCGGGGGGTGGCAGGACCCGGTCAGCAGCCAGCACATGGACGGCGGCAACACCCAGGGCGGACGGGGCCGGCCCGTGTGGGTGGCTGGCTGGACCGAGAGGCTATGATCCCGCCCCCCCACCCCCGGCTCCAGCAGCACTCTTCCTTCTTCTCCCAGGGCTGTGCGTGCCAGTCTGTCTGGGAAGGAGACGACACAGGTCGGGGGAGGTGTGTGTGTGTGGGTGCGTGTGCCCCCGTGCATACGTGCCCGTCTCCGGGCATCCATCTGTCCAAGAGTCTGTGTATATGTGTCCATCTGTTCCACTGTGTGAGTGTGTGTGTTTTCATGTGTCCATCTGGCCCAGGGTCTGTGTATGCGTATGTATGTGTACATCTTTTCCAGGATATGTGTGCATGTATGTGTCTGTGTGTTCATCTGTCCCAGGGTATGTGTGTATGTGGGTCCATCTGTTCCGGGGTCTGTATGTATGTATGTGTATATGTATGTGACTCCACGCATCCATCTGTCCCAGCATCAGTGTGTCTGTGTGTCCATCTGTCCCCGTGTCTGTGTGTCCATCTGTCCCAGGGACTGTCTTGGGGTGTGGGTAGGAGGATGTGGTATTCACAGACCCAATCGGGACCCTTTCTGTCTCTCTCAGCAATGGAGACTGTCTCTTCTTTATCTCTAGATACTAAACTTGGACCGTGAAGGGTGCTGGAGATGACAAGACACCCCCCCCTTCCAGCTGGGTGCTTAGACACCCTGCACCGCCGGGTCAGTGGGGTTCAGCCCCACCTGGTGGAGGCAGGGAGAGACTGTGGACCAGGTGTGGCATCACGCCGTCTCAGTGTGTGCCTGTGTATGAACCTGGGATGTGTGGGCATGCCAGGGAAGAACCCCATGGGGTGGGGCAGTGTCGTCTCTGCAGTTGAGCAGCAATCCTACCCCGCCATGTCCTAGGTAGGGGGGAGAGGGGATACTGTCAACCGGTGAGTTGGATCCAATCCCCCCTCCCCATGATCCTGAGCCAAGAGCCACCCCAAGGGAACGCAGGTGAGGTGCTCGCCACCTCCAAGCCCAGTCTCCCCACCTGGAAGACTCTCCACACCTCTCCCACTCCTCCACCTCCTGGTGAGAGGGTCTCTCATTCTGGGGGTGAAATTCTTAGGGACTGGCATCAGTGAGGTTCAAGGTGGTGGCCTCGGGCCAAGGGCAGTGGCTGCTGCTACGCAGAGACCAGTCACCAGTTCTCCCAGCTGCCCCGCCCCCAGCCAGCCAAGACAAACC
Organism: Nesogale talazaci; assembly: GCA_004026705.1. Taxonomy (NCBI): domain Eukaryota; kingdom Metazoa; phylum Chordata; class Mammalia; order Afrosoricida; family Tenrecidae; genus Nesogale; species Nesogale talazaci. The sequence continues at coordinate 20,386 of PVJH01019027.1, forward strand.
TCCAGCCACTGGCCTCCACCCTGCTTCTGCAAACACCCTGTTCACTGGACACTCAAGCCGGGACGGGGCAGCAGACAGGTGGGCAGAAAAGGCCCCTGAGGGAGAAGCGGCTCAGACAAGGACCTCCTTGCTCATCTCTGGCCCCTCGGAACTGGCCTTGGGGACAAGGCATGGGCTCACCCATGTCTAGGGCACAAAGGGCCGGAGAGGAAGGGGTGAGGTGTGAACACAGCCACCCTCTGCAGAAAGAGCCCCGGGCAGACACCGCCAGGGCTGAGACACACTGCGCATACCCGGCACCCGGCGGTTTCTGGGGTGAGCGTGAAGTGGCAAGTGACCGCTGCAGGCCAGGCAGCTGGACAGAGGGGTGAGTGTCATGGAAGCTAAGGAGTGTCCTGCCACTGGGACCCAGTCACACCAGCTGACTGGTCACCGGGGCAGGAGTGTGGACACAGCCCAGCAGGGAGCAGGACGTAGAGGGTGCAGCGCGCTCACACACACTCCTACAGCCCCGCTCACACCCCCGCGTGCGCACACCCAGGTGTGCTGACCTGCACAGCTGTGCACACACGCAGCCCAGCATTCACACAGGCTCACACAGGCACACAATGACGCAGGCACACACACATGTTCACATACCCACTGGTCCTTACGGTGACTGCCCCCAGTACACACGCAGCCTACTCTGTGCACACTCACACGCACACCCAGCCCAGTACACACACACACACACACACACACACACACACACACACACACACGGTCGGCCTGCAGACCCCCCTGGGGCGCAGTTAGCAAACCCAGGTGTCAAAAAGAGTCCGTGGAGCTGCCTGAGCCGCAGTGCGGGCCCCTCCCTGCCAGGATACACCCCCCACCCCACCCCCCCGCGCGCCGTGCGGGGCCAGCTTCCTGGGGGGGGCTGGGAAGGAGGCGGGCGGACGCTGCCTCCGTGGCGCGTCCCCACGTCCCCCGGCCCCCGGGCCCCCCGGGTCCCCCGGGTCCCCAGAACCCCGGCCCATCCGCTGGGGCCAGGTTGCGCCCGCGAGGGGCCCGGCCGGGGGGCACCCACCTGGTGGTGCGTGTCGCCCTCCACGTTGACGCCGTTGACCTCGACCAGCCGGTCCCCGGCCCGCAGCGCGGCCGCCTCGGCGGGGGAGCCGGGCTCCACGCGCCGCACGAACTGCCCGCGGCGGCCCTTCTCGCCGTGCAGGTGGAAGCCGTAGCCCTGCTCGCCGCGCACCAGGCGACACAGGCGCGGCCGCAGCGGCGCGGGCTCGGCCATGGCGCGGGGGGGACGCGGGGCGCGGGGCGCGGGGCTCGGGGGGCGGCGCGGAGGAGGCGGCCGCTGGGGACCTGCGACCTCCGAGACGACGCGGCTCGGCTGGCTCCGGGCGCCTGGGGCTTCGGCTCGGGCTCGGGCTCGGGCTCGGGCTGCGGCGCCGCCTCCGCCTCCGCGCCCGCCCCGTCCCCGCCCCTCGGCCAGCGGCCCCCGCCCCCCGCCCGCGGTCCCCGCCGCCGCCCCCGCCGGCCTCCGCGCGCCCCACCGGCCCAGGCCCTAGGCCCTGGCCGCCTCACCCCCTGGGCGCCCGCGTCCGCGCCGCCCACGCCGGAGCAGATATCGAGTGCCTTCAGTGTGCACTGCACCAAGTCGGGCTCTTGAGAGGGGGCTGGGGGCTCCCAGAGTGCGCCTGCGATGCGGGACCCCACGGCACCGTGGAGCCAAACGAGGGCTTGGACCGGTCCATCAGCGGGTGTCCCAGCACTGGCCTTCTTGCCTGCTGCCCCTTCCCTGTCTCTGACAGCCCCTGATGAGCGTGGGGATGGGGGGCAGTGCGGCCGGCGGACAGGAGATCAAGAGGGGCAGGAGAGTGACATGCCCAGGGCTCCAGGCAGGGCCACTCCTTAAAGTTCTTGTCTTTGTTCCCCGTGGTCCTCTCTCTGCCTGAGCAGGTGGGTTAAAGACACCACCCCTCGCCCCAAATGGTGCCCCCTCGGTGACTCTGCAGGGGTGGTGGGTGTGAGGAGGGGAGGGAGCCACTGGCTTGTCCAACTAGGGCTTGGGGTGGGGTGGGTGTCTGTGTGACCCTCTGCCTGCCTGGGACTTGGGCTCCCAGACATTGCCGACAGGCAGCGCACACGGGCGCTGTCCCCCAGTGGCCTGGCCCCTGCCTGCCTCCATCCCGGCCTGAGTGGCCCTGCGCCCAGTCAGACAATAGCCACCTCCCTGGAGGCCAGTTCCTGTGTGTGTGTGTGGGGGCCAGAGGAGCCAGGACATTTGACAGGTTGGAGAACGGATGTCTGCAGGGAAGAGACACCAGCTCGGGGTCCCCAGCCAGGCTCCGTCCTGGGCTGAGAGGCGCTGGAACCCACACTCCGCTATGGATCCCCCTTGCAGCCTGGAGCACAGCTGAGCCCCTTCCTAGCCCTGTGGACCCTGGAACGTACCTGGTTCCCCGGGGTTAGGCAAAGCCAGCTGGGCCAGTTCCCCATGGGGGCTGCAGCGGCAGCAGCGGCAGCGGCAACAGGGGGCTGGGCCTGGGCCTAGATGCTCTGTCTCCAGTCAGTGCCCTCAGCCTGAGCGCCCAGCCACGCCCCAAGCAGCCTCCTGGGGCCAGGCCCCCTGAGTGCCCACACCCCGGCTGCTGCCCTGAAAGCCACTTAGGCCCTCTAGCTGCTCCCCTCCTGCCTCTGCTCTTCTGGCTGATGTTCCTGGTGGCTCTGACTGGCTGGCTAATGGCTGTCTGTCTGTCTGTCTGCCCAGAGACTGTGTTTGCTCACGTGGCGTCGGAATGAATGGTCCTTCCTGGGCCCAGCGTGGAGCAGCTTCTGGGGAGTCTGTGAAGATGGGTGCTGTGGTTCCACTAAATGCCATACGTCTGCACCCAAGACCCCCAGGTTTAGCTGCCCAGCTTCACTTGGTGGGGGAGGGGTGGGTGAGAAGAGGGTGGGCGATGATTAGGTGACCCAAAGCCAGCACTGGTAAGAAAGACACGCCTGGGCCAGGGGACTGAGGAAGCCCCTTCTGTGGACCAGTCTCAGTTGTCCAGCTTTGGGGTTCTCCCTGGCCTTCTACGCCCAGGACTCAGCTGGACCCTGCCTGTGTCAGAGGGAAGAAGTCCTGGTGGCCCTTGGTTAAGTGCTGGGTTGTGCACTAAAAGGTGGGCTTTCCTACTCCCACCACCGGAGAGCAGTGATGCCAAAAAAAAAAAAAAAAGTGGGCTTTGCAAAGCCACAAGCTGCCCTGGGGGAGGAAGAAGGGGCAGTCAGTGTCACAGAGACGACGACGGGGAGCCTGGGGAGCCCCCGGCCACTCTGCCCGGCCCTAGATGTCACTGTCAGTTGGAGTGGCCTCCACCTCCACGGGCTTTGCTTCCAAGAAAGACATCCCCGTGACACAGCGGTGAAGCGCTCAGCTGCTCGTGGGTTTGGTGTGAGGTCTGGGTTTGGTGTGAGGTTTGGGCGACGGAGGGAGGAGGGAGGGGGAGCCCTGGAGCGCCTGTGGCCACAGCAGAGCCCAGGGACCGAGGACCCAGCAAAGACACACTGCCTGGGCTCCCCGGCGGGCGTGGAGTGGGAGCTGACTCTGCGCGGCCGGGCAGCTCAGGGGAGAGCGTCCCTGTGCGTTTCTGACCCTGTCACTCTCTACGGGGCTGGAAAGGCCGCCTTTCCCCCGGAGACCCAAAGCCTGGCTGGTGGTTTTGAACTGCTGGCCCGCGGGTAGCAGCCCCAGGCATCGCACTGTGTCCCCAGGGCCCCTAAGGCACACTGCAGTCCCTCAGACAAAGGGGCTCCACAGAGAGGAGGAGGAGGAGGAGGAGGCAGGACGCTCCCCCAGTCACAAAGGCCGCACAGAGAGCAAAGGAGGAGCCCGGGGCGCAGTGGTTAAAGCGCTGGGTTACTCACCCAGAGGTGGGCCGTTTGAACCCACCAGCTACTCTAAGAGAGAAAGATGAATCTGCTTTCTTAAAGCTTTACAGCCTCCGTGAAGACAAAAGCAACAACAACGAAAAAGAAATCAGTGTCATTGAACAAATTGTATAGGACTTGTTCAATGAAAACCTAATGTGCAGCATACACTGTCACTGAAAATACAATGAAAGAGAAGTAAAAATTGAAAAAAGAAAAGATTGGCCGCTGCAGAAAACCCCCTAGGGCAGTGGTCCTCCTCCTTCCTCAGACTGCGACCTTCACGACTGTTCCTCATGTACTGGTGACCACCTCCCCTCAACCATAAAATTGTTTCCCTTGCTCTTTCGTCACTGTCATTTTGGTACTGTTATGAATCGGGCGACCCCCGTGAAAGGTTGTCGGAGCCCCAGGTTGAGAGTTGCTGCTTCCCAGCAGTTTGACTCTCCCTGACCTGCAGGGTCTCTGTGGGTTGGGTTTGACTCAATGGCCGAGGGTCGTTTCTTTGTTTTATTGAAGGAGTGAGCGAAGAATTGAGTCCGACGGAAGGTCCTGGAGTGGCAGAGGTGAAGGAAAGGCGCCCAACCAGCCCCTCGTGTCCTGTTTCCCTACGCTGCCCCACTGGCCAGCCCTGTGCCCAGCCTGGCTGGCAGGTGGCTTTGAGGCTCCTGGGTGCAGGTGAGGGAAGCCAAGGCCTGGGAGTGGGAGGGCTGCAGAAGCTGTTTGAGCTTGCTGGACATGGGGCCAGAAAGATGTCCGGGGAGACCTTTGAGGAGTATGGCCCAGTCCTTCCAACCAGGGGTGGGCGCATAGGAGATTTGATCTGGGGGAATCAGAAGCCTCCAGGGTCCATTCCCAGGCCCACTCCATACTGCCACCCCGCGGCCTGGGCTGTGGCATACTTCTGTTCCTTCCCGGGCTTTGGGAGGGTCCATCTGCCCAAAGATGACCTTTGTACGGATTCCAGACAGGGGCAGGGGGCTTAGCTCTTAGCGGGGAGCCTGGGGCCGGCCTGAGGCCTGGGTGAGAGTTGGGGTGTGGCTTTTGGACCGACAGCGGCCTGCGCACCGCGTGAGGCCAGCTGGGCACCCTGGCTGGCCCGAGAAGCCATTAGTTTGACGGCCGCAGTAATGGTCCTGCGCTTCCGCTGGCGCTGCCGCCCGCCCTGATGGGCATTAATGGCCCCACGAGGATAAGACGTCTCACTTAGGCCTCCCTCAGAGGACCCCGGGCCCTGGGGTACTCTTCCGGGCCAGAAATGGGGGCAGCGTGATGGGAGGCGATTAACGGGGACCGGGGACGTAAGGCAGCGGGAAGGGGAGACAGGGGACTACCAAAAAGGGGCGGGTCTGAAAGGGTGCTGGCCAGGAGGACACGGCCCCGCCCCCAGCTCTGGCCCCGCCCTCCCGCGGCCCCGCCCAACAATCGCCTGGACCAGCGGCCGCGCACCGCCACCTGCCGGCTGTTAGCGGGATTGCACCGTCCGAAAGGCGACCTGAGGTCCTCTGAGGGCAAATTGGCGTGAGGCAGGCGTCCTAAAAGAACTTGGGTTAAATAATAATAATAATAGTAAATCGGGCTGCAGAGCCTAAGGGGCGCCGTGGACCACGGAGGGGACCTCTGCCCAGTCCACAGCCTGCACTGCCCTCTCTGCCTTGGCCTTGACCCCAAGGTCTGGGCTGTATAGGGCGATGCTAACTCACGGGGGGCAGTTGGAGGCCCCAACAGTGGGCTGAAGTCCAAGGTCAGGCTGAAGATGGCTGACGAGGCAGGGGGAGTGCCGAGGGGCCCAGAGGCTTGAGGGGTCTGGCACGCAGCCATGTGGAGGCTAAGAAGATTTAGGGGGTCCTGGGGGGCGGCATGGGGAATGAGGGGAGTGAGGGCGCAAGGAAGGAGAATTTGAAGCTCACCCTGGGGTGAGAGCAGCAGAGAAGGCTGGGTGGGCTTCCTGGGCGTGAGGCGGGCGCTGTGGCTAGCAGCAGGGTCCGGAGTCAGGGGATCCCAGCCCCAGGCCAGGGGTCCCATGTGAGCACGACGCTGCACGGGCCAGGGTGGACCTCCGTTTCGACCACGTGTCTCTGCCTACGTTCTCGCTTTGCATCCCAAAGCCTAGCGGCTGGGCGTGGGTGACCTGCCCTGGGGCTCCGCGCGGAAGAAGACCAAGAGGTCACACGCAGGGGCGCGGGGACCAGCGGGGTTTATTGGCCCGACGACGAGGGCAGAAGGACCGGAGCAGAGGGTCAGGGGCCGGGCTCCCGCCGAGCTCCGGGCGGCTCGGGGTCCAGACGGGGGCCGTCGAAGGCGTCTAGCGGCGCGGCGGGGACCGTGGCCGGGCGGGCGGTGTCCTTCCAAGGCCTCTAGAAGGAACAGCACCGGGCAGTGAGGAGTGGAGCGTGCGCCCGGCTCGCCGCCCCGTCCACCCCCAGCCCCCCGCCCCGCGCCGGCTCCAACCCGGCCCGCCGGACGCGACCGCGCGACCTCGGGGGTCCTCGCCTTTCCCTGGCCCCCACCTACCTGGCGGGCGCCGCAAGGGTCCAGAAGCCGCCGGGGCCCAGCCGGGTCTCTGATGCCGGGGCGCGCGGGCTCCGGGGACGCCCCATGCCCGCGCTCCGCAGGTCCTGCCCCGCGGAAGGCAGCCGCAGGAGCGCCTCCCTGGCAGAAGGGCCCTGGGGGGGTGCGCCCCGGCTGGAGGCCGCTAGGGCCCGGGGACCCCACGCGTGGGGCGCCGCGCGCAGCCCCAAGAGCAGGCCGGCTGCGCGGCCCACGGTGCGGTAGCGCGGACTCGTCCTGTGCCTGTACCAGGCACCGGTGGGCGCGGGCGCGGCCAGCAGCAGCAGCAGCAGCAGCAAGGCGGCCAGAGGACCACCCCAAAGGGACCGCCGCCCAGGGCCCATCCCGCCTGGTGCCCGCGCTCGGCTGCGCACGGCCGGGGCCGCCCCGGCGGGGGGCCTTGAAGCAGATTTCCTTGGGTCTGGGGCGGGAAGAATCCGTTCCCGGGCGGGTGGGAGCACAGGGCGCCTGAGGCAAGCTGGGCACCCTGCCTATATGGGTTCGGGGCCCCGCCCCGCCCCGCCCCCGCGGCAGCTGCTTTGCTCCCCAAGGTGGGCACAGGGATAGGTGGAGGGGAAAGAGCCCCCGCCCCCCGTGTTGCGGGACAGCAGTGTTTTTCTAGGCAATGCAGCTGGGGGCAGCCCCTCTCTGGCCCCAGGACCAAGGGGCGCTTCGGCGGCAGTAGCTGGGGGACTGCTGGCCCATCTCTATGAGGTAGTGCAGGTGAGAGGTTCTGCCGGACCCTGGGTCCCATCCAAGACCTCTGTCTCCTCCCCTAAGGACTGCGCCTCTGTGGCTAGTCCTTGCCCCTCTCTCCTTCCTGCCCTCTCTCACCCCCAGCTTCTCCCCATTAGCCTCCTTTCCAGCTGTAGCCAGAAGGATGGGTCGACACCAGTAGCCTGAATCACACCATGCCCTGGCTGGTTCCCTAAAGATAAAGACCTGCCCCTCCTCACACTCTCAGTGCTGACCACCTACAGCCTCCTCTCTGGCCTTGTCCCTCTGCCTAAGACTACTCCAGGCAGGTTTATTTCCTCTCCTCCCCTCTCCTACCTTCTTCTTCTCTCTCTCCTTACCTAATAACTCCTCATGCAACCCATCTCCTTCTCTTGTTCTTAAAACATCCTCTTCCTTGTCAACCTGGCAAACTCTTATTCATCCTTCAAGACCCCATTTTAAATGTCCTCTTCTGAGTATCCTCCCCTTCCCGTTCATTTTCTTCCCTATAGAAAACCACCCCCTCCCCAAAATCTGTCTTTCCCTTGTCCCAGGCCCAGAGTAGATCCAGCCCTCAAAATCATCAGATCTTCACGTCCTACCCCCAGCAATGACATCACCTATGGGGGTAACTTCTCAGGCACAGGCAGCAGCGGTTTTTGCCCCAGGTCATCAGGGAATATATCAAAGCACTACAAGAGGTGAGATTGGCACTACTCCCACTTCATCCGTGTGAACGCTGGGACCCTCAGAGAATGGACTTATCTAAGTCCACCTGCTCTTAGGCTGGGGGCAGGAGGGAGAGTCAGCCTAGCCCCCAGCCTACGAGCATGGGTTTGGGGTTACAGCTGCAATTCCCCCCCCCCGACTCCACGCCCCTCTGCTTGTCTATTTAGTAAGAGAGGGTGATTTGTAGGGCACGAGGATGGGACACAGCCTGCCTTTGTCCTCTGTCTCATGTCCAAGGGGGTCATGGAGGTGGGCAGGGGTAGGTGCCAGGCCCTGATACAGGAGGAGTCCTGAGGGTTCTGGACTTCCACTCTCGATTGGGTTGGGGTGCTGGGGAGGACACCTGGCCCTGAGGCAGGAGGGGTCCTGGGGGTCCTGGGGGCTCCCTCCTACTCCCGGGCCACCTGGGGAGGTTGAGGACAATCGCAGCAGCACCCACAGCAGGCGCCCAGTAGATGGTTGTTATTTTCCTTCTTGCTGGTGGAAGCTGGCCAGCTCCTCCCCCCAGCGTGTCAGTGAAAACGCTTCCGTGGAAAGATTGAGTCATAGGAGCGGTGCTGTGGAAGGGGGGAGCCACCCCCGCTCCTGGAGAGGCCTGGAGGACCCCAGGGATGGAGGGGCGGACGCCAGGAAGACCACCCCTTTCCCATCCCCCAGGACTCTTCGGCTTCAAGAGCTCCCCGGAGTGCAGTGGGTGGGCGGCGGCAGCATGACTGGGCTGAGAGCCAGGTGGATAGCGCCTGTCCCCTGGCGCTGCCCCCCCTTGGAGGCAAAGGGGCCCAGGAAGGGCACGTTGCAGGAGCCCTAGAGACGGTAGTCACAGCCGGGGAGGGTCGAGCACTCTTCGGGACAAAACCTAAAGCAAGCCAAACTCCTCCGCACTCCGGGACAGGCTTTCCGAGGCGAGGCTGTGGTTCTGGAGAAGAGGAGACATCTCTGTCTCTCGCAGAGGGTGGGGGTATTGAGTGCTGTAGCCCAGCTCCACGTAGCGGCCAGGATAATTCTGCCTTATGGAGCGCAAGACAAAACCAACCCCCTTGCAGAACCACAGAACCTTTGCACTGCTGTCTTCCCGCGTCTGGATGCGACCCATGTCCTCCCATGCTGGTGTTTCAAGGAGTCCTGGTGGCTCCGTGGTTCAAGCGCTCGACTGCTATCTGAAATGCTGGGGGCTGGCCCCCACCCCCTTTGCCTGGTGGGGGGGGGGGAAGAGAAGACTGGCAGCCCTGCGAGGATCACAGGCGGCCTCGGAAACCCTTTGGAGCAGGTCTACTCCCTCCTAGAGGCCCCCGTGATCGGCAGTTCAAAACCACCAGGCACCACGAACGAGGAAGAAAGACAGTATTTTTTATTCTCTAAAGAATTAGTTAAAAGAGTGAGACAGAGGGTTACAGTCTACAACAAGGAGGAGGAGGAGAAAGAGGCACGCTCTCAGAAACTCGCACGGCAGCTCCACCCAGTCATTTAGGGCCAGCCTCAACTCGAGGGCGATGCGTTTGGTTTGGGCAGAAGTCACCTTGAGCGGGGTCAACTGGCTCACAGTGTTCTGTTTCGTGGGGCCGAACTATCGAGGTCCCGTTGGGGAGGGGGAGCCGCACAAAGGCTGTGGCTGCACCCGCCAGATGTGCTTGTGCTGGAGGCAGGGGGGCTGCAGGAGGAGGTGAGGTGAGGAAGAAGCCCACGGGCTCCATGAAGAGCGAGGCATGCAGCTGTGAAAGGGCTGGGGTGGGGCTCCCAGGGGTGTGTGCAGGGGGGGAGGGGCTCTACGCCCTTTCCAGCTCCAATCCAGAGACCCCACCTCTTGCTTCCTCCTAGCCACAACGAATCCATCACCTTCAATGCGAGTGCCTCGCGGTGGGCACTATTGCCATGTTGGCCCACTCTGCGCACGACCCAATCAAGGTAGGCAGAATCAGGTGCCTCCCCACCAGAACCCTGGTGGTGCAATGGTTACTCATTATGTTGCATTGCATCCCTCGTGGTTGGCAGTTCAAAACCACCAGCACCTCCTTGGGAGAAAGACTGGGCTTTTTATTCCCGTAAAGGGCTATAGTCTCAAAAAAAAAAAAAAAGAGGGCTGAGCCCCGGTGGCGTCGTGGTTGTGCGCGGGACTGCGGCCCACTGGGACGGAGGTTCGATTCCAGCTCCACAGGAGCAAAGGCTGGGCCTCCTACTCCCACAACCAGAGGGCAGTGATGCCCCCCCCCCAAAAAAAAAAGAGTAACAGTCTCGGAAACTCAAAGGGCCATTTCTCTGCCTGAAAGGGTCCCTGGGCATCGACATCAAGTCAATGGCAGGGAGTGGGAATCTGTTGAGTGCTGAGCTCTGGCCGCCCAGCGTTTAATCACTGGGCTGGTGGGTCAGCCATGTGAACCCACCAGCTGCTTGGAAAGGTGAATGGGTGTGCGGGTTTTTCATCGGTTGCTGTTCAGAGAAAGACATCAACCAGGATTGTCTGCGGGGGCCTGATAGAATCACAAATCTAAATCTAAACCTCTGTCCTCTGGCACTCCCCGCAGGACAGAGCACAAGTGCCCATTCGTCTTTTCCCAGTGGACGGTTCCCCGGCTGCACAGAGGGGTGAGTAACGACAGACACTCAGAGGAGACTTCTCGGCGCCTATAAAAAGGTCGCAGCCTTGGGACCCACAAGGGAAGGTCTTCTCTGCCCCACGGGGTCAGAATCGACTCAACGCAAGGGGTTTTTACCTCCTGATTTACCCATTTTAGGCAGGATCAAGTGGCTTCGTATTCATTTGGCTCTCTCCCACCTCAATCGCCCCCATCTCTTCCCCCATTCGATTTTTTTTTTCCTACTTGGGGTTGACTCGGGAGGCAGAGGTCAGGTCACGATGCGTTTGTTACGCTCTGCCGCGCCAAGCAGTATATTGTAATTATTTACTCTCCCATTGAGAGCCCCCTTTTTCCCCCTCCATCCTGTCTTGCCGCGTCGCCGTTGCGTAATTCCCCAGACACATCACCCTCTGTGCAGAGCCAGCACCCCTACTTATGGCCCGTTTAAGAACATTCCATCTGAGCCGAGCGCGCCCTGTTCCCACGGGATAAGCCCAGGGCGAGCGAGCGCGGACCTCCGAGCAGCCGGGTCGGGCTAGAGCGCCGCGTCCTCGACGGACCCTCTAGGCCGGCTCTCGCCGGCGGCGGAAGTGCAGGCGTGCCCTTCCGCCGGGCGGGGCCGTTGCTGGGCGGGACGCTGACGTCGACCAGGAAGGGGCGTATCCGCCGGAAGTCAGGTGGCGCCGCGCCGGCCCGGAGCGGGCCGGAGCCCGGTCATGGCGGCGGCGGCGGCGGGCGCTGTGGGGCGGCGCGGGGCCCCGGAGGCGGCGGCGGCGGCGGCCGAGCGGGCCGGGGGCAGCTGCGTGCTGTGCTGCGGGGACCTGGAGGCCACGGCGCTGGGCCGCTGCGACCACCCGGTGTGCTACCGCTGCTCCACCAAGATGCGGGTGCTGTGCGAGCAGCGCTACTGCGCCGTGTGCCGCGAGGAGTTGCACCAGGTGCGGCGGGCCGCGTGGCCGGGGAGGGCACTGGGGGGGGGGGTCCCCGGGGGGGCCGGCCGCGGGCTCGATGGGGCCCCCTGGGGCGGAGTCCTGACGCCGGGGCGCCGGGGCGGGAGGCGGCCGAGCCGGGTCCAGGGAGGAGTCCGGGTGACTCGCCCCTCGGCCCCGGGCACTCTGGTCCGGCCACAGGAAGAGGCTCGGTCCAATCCGGAACTTGGTGACTCGCTCGTCGCGAGGGCTCTCGGCTGGAGCGGAAGGGTCCGGGCTGGGGGAAGCGCTGTCAGCCGTCGGTCTCGGGAGCCAGGGGGTCAGCGAGTGGACAGTTCCCGCGCGACTCCGTGTGCCACGGGGTGACCTGGAGCCCGGCCTCTTCCCCCAGTGAGCTGGCCGTGACCCTCAGACGGCCCCAGCGGCGGAGGCGGCCCCCGAAAAGCTGGTCATTGCTCTCCAGCTGGGCTAGCGGAGATGCTAGTGTTGGCCACTCTTCCTCCTCCCCCTCCTCCTCCTCCTCCTCCCCCATCGCGTCTGGCTTCAGGCCACCCAGTGAAGTGGATGGGGAGATGGTTCCAGCCCAGTCTGGACTTGCAAGTCCAGGGAAGGTCAGAGGCCGTCATGGAGCCAGAAGCCTCCCCCCCACCCTCTCCCCCAGGTGCCAGCTGCTGGCCTGGAGCCCCATGGTGTGCTGTGTACTGACTGCTTCTTGCCCCTAGTGTGGTGAGATCTCCCCAGGTTCATCCTCAGAGACGGCTCTTGGTGACATCTGGGGGCAGGCTGCCCCGTTTTTTCTTCCCAGACATGCCATGGTTGAGAGAACGGGGCACTTGATAAAGGAGCCCGAGATGCGGTGCCCCAATGAGCAGTTGGGTGGGTGGGTGGGCTTCTGGTAGCTGCTGCCAGGGGAGGGTGATGGCGCCTGGGCCTGAGAAACCTGGAGTGAGGAGCCCTGGTTGGTGGCCTTCTCAGAGGGCAGGTCTCCCCACACACCTGTCATTTCCTTCTGGGGACCCACCTGTGTAAAAGCCTCTGGCCTCCCTGCCGACTCCTCCCTGGGGCCCCTCCCCCAGAGCTCTGTGGCAGCAGGGGGTGGGGTGTGAGCTGGCCAGGGTGTGGCTTGGCACGGGTGCCCGCGCCTGCCCTGCATTACGAGGCCACAGGAGGGCAGGCTGGGAAGTTTGCCACCAGCTCCCTGGGCTCTGTCCTCCCCTTGCCTCCTGGCACCAATCCCTCCTGGCACCCCTGCCCCACCTTAGAGCTTTCCGGCTTCCCAAAAGCCCTGAGGGAAGCCCACCAGGACGCTGTGTGGCAGGGGGGGGCCCTGGCCTTTCGTGGGGTGGGGGAATGTTTACAGAGAAAGCCTGGACTGTTTCACTGCCTGGGGAGGTGCTGGGGGCATGGGGCTGGAGGGGGAGGGGGGCACACGGTGTGCCATGGCTAGTACAGACCCCCCCACCCCCACCCCAGTGACGTTAAGGCCTGCGATCTGGCAACCTCATCTCCGGTGAGGTTTCTGTGGGGAGGGGACAGAGCTGGGAGGGCCCACTCTGAGTGACACCCGCTGCATTCCCCGGGTCTTGACCTGCCCTGGGCTTCCCTGGGCCATCCTCTGTCCCTGAGCCATGTGAAGTCAGGGACAAGAGTGGGCAGTGGTGACCTGTCTCCCCCACCCCACCCCGCCTGCTGCCTCCCTGGTCCTGCGGGCCTGGCCCTGCATTTTACTCCTGCATCTTTGAGCTGGGTCACGCCAGCAGCTGGGCACAGGACCTCTTGGGGTGGCCCCTGCAGTGGAGCCCCAGGCACAGCTCCCCATTTGTTGGCTCCCCTCCCCAGTCGGATGGGTGCTATGGCCGCCTTGGGCTGTGGTCTGGGCCCCCCCGGTGGTGGGGTTGTGCATTGCACTGCGCATCCTAAAGCACTGAGGTGCTGCTGGAGGGTGAGAACAGGAGGCCCACCTGGTCGGCCGAAGGACCCTGATCCAGACACGACGACAACAGCCTCCCACTCACGGCCCCCCTCCCGCTCCCCCAGGTGGTCTTTGGGAAGAAGCTCCCAGCATTCGCCTCCATCTCCCTCCAACAGCTGCAGCATGAGAAGCGGCATGACATCTACTTCACTGACGGCAAGGTGTTTGCCTTGTACAGGTGAGGGGGCCCCCTGCAAGCCTCACTGCCCGCCAGGCCTGGGGCACCAGGAGGTGACCCGGTGGCCTGAGAGATGCTCAGACGCTGTGGTCTGGTGGGTCCCTGAGCCCCGGTCCTGACGTGTCCCCGTGTCCCCAGGCAGCTGCTGCAGCACGAGTGTCCCCGGTGCCCTGCGCTGCCCCCCTTTGGCCTCTTCGGCGACCTGGAGCAGCACATGCGCAGGCAGCACGAGCTCTTCTGCTGCAAGCTCTGCCTCAAGCACCTCAAGGTGGGGCGCAGGGTGTGGCCCGGGGGAGGGCTTCCCCACAGGGCTGGGGGCAGGGGGGGAGGGGGGGCGAGGCGAGCCAGGGTGCCCTGTGCTGAACTCCCGGCCGACGTCCGCTCCCCCCGCAGATCTTCACGCACGAGCGCAAGTGGTACTCGCGCAGGGACCTGGCGCGGCACCGCATGCAGGGGGACCCCGACGACACGTCCCACCGCGGCCACCCGCTCTGCAAGTTCTGCGACGAGCGCTACCTGGACAACGACGAGCTGCTGAAGCACCTGCGCCGCGACCACTACTTCTGCCATTTCTGCGACGCCGACGGCGCCCAGGACTACTATAGGTGGGATCCGGCCACCCGTGACCCCCGGCCTGCCCGGTGTGGGCAGCAGCCCTCGCCCTACCCGCCGCTGACCCCGCCCCCGCTGACCCCGCCCCCCGCTGACCCCGCCCGCACACCCTGCACAGTGACTACACCTACCTTCGGGAGCACTTCCGGGAGAGGCATTACCTGTGCGAGGAAGGCCGCTGCAGCCTGGAACAGTTCACCCACGCCTTCCGCACCGAGATCGACCTCAAGGCCCACCGCACCGCCTGCCACAGCCGCAGCCGCGCCGAGGCCCGCCAGAACCGCCACATCGACCTGCAGTTCAGCTTCACGCCCCGGCACCCACGCCGCGGGGACGGTGAGCCGGCCGGGACCCCCGGGTGGGCGGAGGGGCGGGGCCTCGCCCGGCTCCCAGGCCACGCCACAGCAGGGTAAGGGGTCGGGTGGGCCGGCATCCCCCCCTGGGGCTTCCCAGGATGCACCACCGGGAGTAGAGGGGTGAGCCCAGGGTCAGGACTGAGCAGGGGCCAAGGAGCCCCCTGCCATGGTGTGGGCGGTGATGGGCATGTGCTGGCCTCAGGCGTCGTCGGGGGCGAGGACTACGAGGAGGTGGACAGGTATAACCGCCAGGGTCGGGCAGGCCGGGCCGGAGTGCGTGGAGCCCAGCAGAGCCGCCGCGGGAGCTGGAGGTACAAGAGGTGGGAAGCTTTCTGCTGCTGGTCTCCCGGCACCAGGCCGGCCTGGCTCCCGGGCGGCCCTCCTCCCCGCTTCCCGGTGTTCTCCGCTGCGTCCTCCTGGCCCCCCCCACCTCGCCCAGACTAGCCTGTCCCTGTCCCCAGGGAGGAAGAGGACCGGGACGTGGCGGCGGCCATCCGGGCCTCGGTGGCCGCGCAGCAGCAGGAGGACGCAAAGCGCAGGAAGGATGCCCGGGAGGAGGGTGCCCGGGCCAAGGAGGAGGCGGTGGGCAGGGGCTCTTTGGAGCCGGGTGGTGCCCGGCGCCCTCTGCGGCCCCCAGGTGAAGGTGCTGGTGAGCAAGTGGGTCTGCCTGCCGGGGGCGGGAGGCACCGTCCCCTCCAGGTTGCAGCCTGCCCAGGAGGGACGGAGGGAGGGAGGGTGTGTGTGCATGCAGCCGGGTCCCTCCTCCGAGGCAGCCCCGCCTTACCCAGTGTGGCTTCTTGTCTGTTACAGGCTCCAAGGAAGCTGTGGCGAATGGTCCTGTGAGCCAAGAAACCCCCCAAACGTCAGGACTATCCTCGGGGGCCTTGCCTCCAAGGTGTGTGTGTGCGTCTGGGTGCCCGTGCCTGGCTTAGGGTGGTTGGGAGAGGGCGAGTGGGCCCTGGCGCCATTGACGCCACTGACAGGCCCTCCTCCCTGCCCAACAGCCTACCACCTGCACCCAAACTCAAGGATGAGGACTTCCCCAGCCTGTGCTCAGCACCCGCCGTGGCCGGGCCGGGCCCTGCAGGCAGAACCCCAGCCTACCCGGTGGCCGCCCGGGGCAGGGGCGCCTTCCAGGAAGATGACTTCCCTGCCCTGGTCTCCTCACCCGCCCGTCCCTACGCCTCCCACACCAGCATCATCTCAGCCTGGAACAGCAGCAGGAAGGGGGCGCTGCCCGCAGGGGCCCCAGCTACTGCTATTGGTGCGGGCTCCTCGGCCAGAAGGTCTGGGAAGTCCATCAGTAAAGGCGGCCCGCGGGGCGGCCCACCCCCTGTAGAGGAGGAGACCCCCCAGGAGCCACCCAGTCTGCCCCCTGCACCCCCAGCTGCCTCTCAGCTGGCCACGGCACAGGCCAGCACCAAGGGCGGCCGGAAGAAGAAGGTGGGCTCTGAGAAGCCTGCCCCCCTGTCGCCCTCGCCGGCTGCCCGCACCGGGAAGGCCTCTGAGAAAGCCCGGCCTGGGGCTGAGCCGCTTCCCGAACCCCCTGCCAGCAGAGCCGGGGGAGCAGCTGCGGTCACTCTGAACGGACATGTGGAGGGGCTGGGCCTGGCATGTGACAGCGCCCCCAAGGAACCCCCTGGGCTCCAGCGACCCCCAGGGCCCCCGCCCTGCCCCGCGCCCCAGGAGGATTTCCCTGCCCTTGGTGGCCCAGGCCCACCCAGGATGCCACCTCCTCCAGGTTCGTCTGTCAAAAGAGGAGGGATGCTCTGTGAGGGCTGTCCACCTCCCTGGGCGCCCCCTGACCTCCGTGCCCTCCATTGCCACCCCGTCCTGTCCCGTGGGGGGCCCTGAGGGCTGATGCAGGGGAGGGGCCGGGTCCCTGCCACCCTGGGCCCTGTCTCAAGTGTGGCTCGCCGTGCCGCCCTGCAGGGTTCAGCACAGCGGTGCTGCCGAAGCCAGTGTCGCCTCCGCCCCCACCAGGGCTGGTGCCCCCCACGAGCAAGCCCCCCCCCGGCTTTGCAGGACTCCTGCCCAGCCCACAGCCGACCTGTGTCCCCAGCGCCGGCACGAAGGCGTAAGTGGGGGTGGGCCGTCTGCAGGAGTAGGGTCCTATCCCAGGGCAGCATGCAGGCCCACTCACTTCCCCACCCCACTCCCGCCCCAGGTCCAGGCCGCCAGCCCCACCCCGGGCCTACCTGGTCCCTGAGAACTTCCGGGAGAGGAACCTGAAACTGATCCAGTCCATCAGGGACTTCCTTCAGAGCGACGAAGCCCGCTTTCGCAAGTTCAAGAGTCACTCTGGGGAGTTCCGCCAGGTGAGGAGGGGTGGGGTGCGGGGTGAGAGGGCAAGTGGGGGCCCGGCCCGTCCTGATGGGTGGGCGGGGCTGTGCTGCAGGGCGTGACCTCGGCCGCCCAGTACTACCAGAGCTGCCGCGACCTGCTGGGCGAGAGCTTCCTGACGATCTTCAACGAGCTGCTGGTGCTTCTGCCCGACCCGGCCAAGCAGCAGGAGCTGCTGTCGGCACACGCGGACTTCCGGGGCCACGCACCGCCGCCCGGCAGCAAGGCCAGGAAGGGTGGGAAAGGCGCCTGGCAGGCCAGCACGCAGATGGCCGGCCTGGACTGCTGCGTGTGCCCCACCTGCCAGCAGGTGCTGGCCCACCGTGACGTCCAAAGCCACCAGGCCCTGCATGCCGCCCGAGACGATGACTTCCCCGCCCTGCAGGCCATCGCCAGGGTCCTGACGTAGCCGCCGCCAGCGCGGGCAGGAGCTGCCTCTGGTTGGCTTCTGCCCGCCTCCCTCTCTCCTTCGAGGCTGCCAGGCATCGAGACAAGGCCCCCTTCCAGGCCCCAGGGAGGCCCGGCCCTGCCAGCAGGTGGCCACACAGAAGTGCCATCTGGCTTCCTCTGCCAGCGGGCCCAGACCCGGCGCAGGCCGGCCTCAGGGAGGGCATGGCCAGGAAGTAGGCCCTCGCGAGTGGGTGGGGGGAAGCTGCAGCACCCTTGGCCTCCCCAGCCAGAGGCCGGTGGGGGCAGGTACCATAGGTGTGTGTGTAAACAGCGGGCAGTTTCGTGGTTCAGGAAGGTTCCGGATTAAAAGCAAACGCAAAATTGTGCTACTTGAAATTGAATCTTTTTACATACAAGCTGAATCTGGGCTCTCAAATTGCCTCTGACTTTTTATAAGACAGTTTATCTTATAAAAATAAATTTATTTTTCAATACGGCACTGAGCCGGCCCGTGTCCTAACTTCTCTGCCACCTGACACCACCACCACCACCATCCTCCGCCCCCCGGAACTCCCAGCCTCCTTAGTGCAGTCAGTGCTTGGGGCCGGGAGAGGGTCCTGTGGGGAGTGCACCGTAGAAAGCAGCCATGCCCAACCTCACGTCTCGGGTGGGCGGGCCTTCCAAACCCTCCAGGGAGAGCCTGGGACTAGGGAAAATGCCACACCTTCGGGTCCACGTGACCCATGGAGCAGAAGGGTGTCATGGCGGGGAGGGGCCACCCAGGAGTCACACTGCACTGGGACCGCCCACCCAGAGAGGCAAGCAGTCCCTTCCTTGAGTGATGACAGCTTTCAGTGGCCGGCTAGGGAGAGGCCACCCCCAGTCCTAGGACACAGGAGAGATCCCGCCCGCCCTGGAAGGACAGCCAGCCAGGAAAGGGCTGTTTGTCAGGGTGTCACGGTTCAAAGGGGCAGCCTGAGCAGTTCTAGGTGTGCCAATGCTCTCGGGCTCCCCCAGCGCCAAGTCATGCCACCCCCACCTCCACCCTTGTGACTGGAGCCGCTGACCTCATTCCATTCCATGGGGCTGAGGTGTGGGGCAGACTGGGGACTAAAGCTGGGGCGGCTCCCCTTGGAGCCCCAGGTGCTGGGGAGGTGCGAAGCCTAGGCTTTTCCTAGCACTGAAGAAAGACTGGAGGGGGGTGGGGGTGGGGGGTGTGAAGTAGTCAAGCCCCAAGCGTTTGCATCCTCACGGAGAAGCCTCCAGAAAAGCACCTCTAAGATGATCGGGGAAGACGGCCTTCAGCGCTCACATGTTCCCAAGGACAGCGGCAGGAGGTGTGCAGCCACACCAGGAAGGCCCGGCTGGGGCTCCTGACCCAGTGGCGGAAGAGGAGCTCAGGACCCCCAAGTGGGGCAGCAGGTGACGTGCTGGGTGTTTCGCTCCAGTTCTCAACCGCCGGCCGCTGCTCAGGAGGAGGAAGAGGCTCTGTACTTGTGAAAAAGTGACAGGTCCCAGAAATCCAGAGTCTCGGAGTTGAAATGGACTCTGCGGCAGGGATGAATTCCTGGGCTCATACCCAGCCTGGCCACAAGGTGGTGCCCACGCAGACCAGCTCTTAATCCAGCTGAACCCCACTGCCATCCCACGGGCTGCCCCGACTCCCTGACACAGTAGGGCCGCTCCCTGGGTTTCCAGGGCTGTCTTCCCTTCCCGGGTACAGCTGAAGGGTTTGAAGTACCAGCCTTTGGGGTAGCAGCTATGCCACCAAGGCGCCTTCCCTCGCTGGGCAAAAACAAACAAACCCGAGGCTGTTGGAAACCCCCGGCTAGCCGCGCCTCGGGAGAAGGGGGCTTGGCTTTGTCCTCTAAGGATTTAGTCTTGGGAGCTTGCTGAGGCAGCGATAGGGTCTCCTCTTTACGATAGGGACCCCCTGAGCCGTTCTCAATGGCACCAGAAGACGGGTAACTGGCTCTCCCCCTCCCCCCGTAACACGTGACCTGATACCAATCAGGGCTAAGGAAAAACCCCGAAAGGCACTGCCTTCCCATCCGCCCTGACTCCAAGCAGCCCCATAAGAGGGTGGACGCACCTTCCTGGTCACAAATGCCGCCTCACCCTTCTACAGAGCGGCTGGCAGACGTGGACCGCCGACCGTGATCAGCAGCCGGACCCTTCGCCGCCACGCCACGCCACGCTGGCTCTTTCCCAGGCGAAAACAGAAATACCAGCTTTCTCCGGGGGATTCGAACCCCTGTCTAAGCCTGATCATCCCAGTGGACTGGACACCCCAAGATAAGGCGAGCAATGGCGGCCAGACACGCCCCGGGCTGGTGCCTAAAGCGGCCCAGAACAACTCCCTGCCATTCCGGTCCGTGTCTGCTCACAGTGACCCTATACGATAAACCCCCAAACCAGATCAGGGCCACCAAGTCAAGGCCAGCTCGGGGCGACCCTGTGGAACCGCTTCCGTGAGTTGGACGATGTCTCTTTTCCCAGGAGTAGAAAGTCCCTTCTTTTTCCTGTGGAGCCTTTTCAACTCCTGACCTTGCCGTTAGCAGCCCAGCGTGCACACTCCCTGCTATGCCCGGAGGTCTCCTTGTAGATCACAGGTAGGTAATTTGCTGCAAACAGCAGCCCAGGGTTTCCCCAGCATGCCCCGGGGCTGCGGATCAACGTGATGTCTGCAGCAGGGAGCCCGAAGGATGGGTTGCATCCTGGCTCTTCTCACCTTGGGGTTCCACTCAGCCTCCACCCCCAGCTTCTAGCTCTCAGGCCCTACCCCACCCCTGACCCCAAGAGGGCGGAGGCGGAAGCAATGCCAGGAGCGTCGAGGACACGGCAAACTCGTTTCCCGTTCTTTATTGTAAAGAAGGTGCAGTTGGTGGGGAGGATACAGGACACTGAAAATACACAATCACGGATTGTTCTTTCAGAAGTGGTAGGAAGAAGTTCTAATATATACAAAAGTTGTAAACATGTTTACTGAGGACAACCACGCATGATTTGGTCTAAACTCTAATGTATAGGTCTGTCACGTTCTCGGCAGCCAGCCCCGGAAGGAAGGCGGCGTTCTCGCTGCAGGGCTGGAGGGTGGCAACCAGGTGTGGTATCAACATGGTGGAAAAAGCTAGCTTCAGGCAAGGCATGAGGAGTCCGCTACACATGGGGACTCTGGTCTGGGGCTCACAGAACTGGGGTGCAGGGCGGGGGTGGGAGACACGGTTCAGGAAGCCAAGGGAAAGTGGTTTTGCATGGGATCGCTGTCTCCATGGGCGGAGGGACCCTTCAGGCCTCTCTTATGGGCCAGGCTGGTCTGACCGGGCACCCACATGTCCTGAGCCTCCCTCGGGCCACCTGTTTGGTGCTTTGTGCGTTGTGTGTGCAGGGGTCTGGAGCAAGGCAGATGGGGGTTGGGGCAGAGACCACAGATGGGGTAGCTTGTGAGAAATGAAGGGGAGAACCAGAAGACTGGGTCACGGTCACAACACTGACAGGGCCGGCGGCTGCACTACAGAGCCTGGACTACGAAGGGGCATGCCGCCCTGCACAACACACCACTACTACCGGAGCGAGGAGACGGTGACCGGCGTTTGGGGCTGTATCCTTGCCCCTAGTGCCAGTGGCTCCTGCACCGTCTATGGAGGACAGCTGGCCTCCTGGCCCCAGGCTGGCCGGCCCAGGAGGGGAGCAGCCCCATCTGGCCCCTTTGAGGTTGCAGGCTGTATACCAGGGCCTGTGACCTCCGCCGGGCCTTTCGTCCAAGGACTTTTGAGGGCCCCTCCTCCTGGTTGAGGTGGACCCACACTGGCCACCCTGGGTCCTTGGTGCTGGGCCTGCATTGGTGGACAGCCTTTGCCCCTAGTAGGCAGGTACCTGGTACCCTTTGGGGCTGGTGTCCAGGGTCTCGGTGAAGGGTGGGCTCTGGTAGGTCTCGGTTCCCTCCACACCACTGCCCACCGGGTAGCCTGGGTAGGCCTGGCCCGCCCCGGCGCCCAGCTGCTCGGTGGCAAAGAGAGACATGTCGGTGCCCAGGCGGAACCGCTGCAGGGCCTTCACAGTGAGTGCCACCTGCAGGGGAGCTCAGGTCAGCGGACCCGAGCCGCCAGCGCCCGCCCTGCCCGTCCCCCGACCGACAGCTAGGCACTCACCCAGCTGAAGATGGAGAAGAAGCTGAAGGTGATCGCGGCCCGGGCTGCGTCCCCCGCCTGCGCTGTGCCTGGCCCGGGCGCCGTGCGCTGCCACTGGTTGGTGAGGAAGCAGAAGCCCACGAACCACAAGAAGGACCAGAGCCCTGCGGCCCGCGGGACAGCGCGGCTCAGCGCTGGGTGCGCAGGCGCGGCCCCGCCCCCTCAGTGTCTGTGGCTCCGCCCCTCCTAGGGTCTCACTCAGACCACCAGAAGGCCTGGCTTCCTTGAGGCAGGCTCCACCTTCACCTTTTTAACGCGGTTTCCCTTGTGGCCCACCCCTGCACCCGGGCCCCACCTCCTTCCCTAGGTTCCGCCCTCGAGGGAAGCCTAGTTATCCTTACCAAGCCACGCCCTCCCTGCGTTACCAAGCCACGCCCTCCCTGCCATCACCCACTTGGCTTCGAGGGGGTGGGTGTCCCACGGTTAGGCCCCGCCCCTCTGGCCCCACCCACCAGCTCTCTGATCCCGCCCTCCCCGGGGACGCTCCAGCTAGGCCCCGCCCTCCCCACTGGGAAAGCCCCACCCTGCACCCGCACCAGCCCCGGTCCACCTGAGAAACCCAGGTCGAGCAGCACTGCGCGGCGGCGGTCGCGGACGCTGCTGATCTGCTGGAAGCGCACGTCGAGCAGCAGGAAGGCGGCGCAGGCCAGGAAGGCGCCCAGGCCGAGAGCCACGCCGAAGCGGCAGGCGCCCGCGTTGCCGTTGAAGACGCAGCGCAGCTCGGGGCCGCTGTCGGTGTTGACGTAGCCCTCGTTGACAATGGGCCCGAAGACCGCGATGGAGAACACCTGCGGGGCGGCAGGCGTCACTCTGGGGCCCTGGGGCGGCCCCTGGCTCCCCCCCCCCCGCCCCCCACCCCGCGTGAAACATCAAAGCCGGCTGCTCTGTTCTTCCCACTGCGGGGGTCCCACCATTGAGTCGGGGAAATTCGAGCGCTCTCTCTGACCCAGTTAGTAATTACCGACAACGTTTGGCGGAGCATGTGTGCCCCAAGCTTTGGGAGAAAGGGGCTGCTTTATTCGTTCAGAGCCTTCATCAAACCCTGTACAGTCCTTGTCGGGGTGCAGCTGAGTCCCTCTGACTCATAGCGACCTGATGTACAACAGAAGGAAACGCTGCCTGCCAAGGCTGCACCCTCACCACCCTTGGCTGTCTGCGCCCACGGTGGCAGCCCCTGGGCCAGTCCATTGTGTGCAGGGTCTTCCTCTTTGGTGGTGACCCTCAGACTTCCCCAAAGCAGGAAAGCGCACACATCCAAGCCTCACGAAGGACGAGAAAGAACGGAGGCTCCAACAGGTGAGGGGTCTTGCCCAAGGTCATATTGCCAACAGCTGGGCCTGAGACAACCGCCCTCTGTGGGCATAGGAGCTGTAGGGGGGTCTGGGGGAAGCATGGCTTGGGGACGGACGGGGAGACTGGTCAGCGTAAGGCTGAAGGAGGACCAGGCTCAGCATCACACTGTGTCCACTCGGACTGGCATGGACCTGCCTTCAGGAAGCGGTTTCCTAGTTAGGGGGGGGGGGGGTGGTTGGAGGAAAGCAGGCCTTCCTCCGGATGGATACATTACTGGGGTTGGGGATTCTGATCTTGGAGGTGTGAGGCCTAAGGCCATTTAAAACCACACCCTACCCTTTTGACTCTGGGAAACGCTAAGTCCAAGAAAGACCTTCTACTTTCCACTCTGGGAAACTGAGGCACGAGGCAAGATGTCCTTCAAGGAAGCCACCCCCCCCCCTCCCCAGTCTGGCCTGCTCCTCGGTCAAGTGTGTCACTGCAGGTCGATGGCCTGTTCCCCGGCCCCACCCTGGAGGCAACCCTGCTTCAAGACTGGCTTGGAGGGGCAGCCGGCTCCAGCACATGCCTGGCCTGTGCGCTGC
>PVJH01019028.1:0-43745 GCA_004026705.1 Nesogale talazaci
TTCTCTCTTTCCTCCATCCCTCTTCTGATCGAGTTGGTTACGTGTTTTTCGATTTCTAGTACCTCTTCCCATTGACACCTTAGCATCACACAGGTCTGTGTGCCTCTCCTATGTTGGTCTTGTGGCTTCCCTGCTAGATAGGTGCTTGCTTCTTAATTACAAGCCTTGATTAAGACCCCAGATGATAGTTCCTTTGATAGCCGGGCACCATCAACTTTCTTCACCACATTTGCTTATGCACCCATTTTGTCTTCAGCAATCGTGTCAGGAAGGTGACTATCACACGATGCCATGTTATTAGAACACACTGCTCTTGTACTGAGGCAGGACTTGGGTAGGAGCCAAGTACAGACTGTGCATTTTTCATGGGAGCAGACAGCTTCATCTTTCTCCTGTGCAGTGGCTGGGGGTTTGAAACACTGTCTCGCTGTCTGCAGCCCAATTCCTACCCCACGGTGCCACCAGGCTCCTTCAAGAGATGTCTGCTCTCAGAGGAAGGCCAGCCTCCGATACACACATCAAGGGTCCGGGAGGCGCAGGTGGCCAGAAATAATTATTCTTTATGATAATAAAGTTATAGAGAGCATGAGACAGAGAGAAATCACAAGAGTCAGACATCTGTCACATCATGGTAGCATGCTCACCTCCGCCGATGGGGCCGTCCACGTGGACACAGCGAGTGGGGGAAGGGATCACATGAGGGAGTACCGTCAGGTGCTCTGAGAGAGGCCGGAGAGAGAGGGGAGAAAGAGCCTCTTTCTTATGTCCAATCCTATGCCCTTTGGAGCCATGCCAGGCCCCTAGGTGCAGGTCAGGACATACGTCACAGGAAGGGGTTGTGCCATATGCACACGTTATAGGAAAGGGAGCTATCGGGGGTCCCGTGTGACAAGACCAGACCCCAGACTCCTGTGTGTGTCTAAACAGATTAGACTAGAGATCATTAACACAGCACGTGAATCCGCCCACAGGCTTCGAGGGAAGTGGACCATCATCCTAACAGCAGGGGCGTCAGCTCTCTTGTGAGACACACAAAGGCCTCAGATAAGTGGGAGCTTCGGGGAGAAGACTGACCTCCAACTAAATGCTGACAAATGGTTGGCTTACTATTTTGGAGAATATCATTGTGGAAAAGTCCTGCCTTCGTCCCACTGTCTCCTCGTTCGCAGAGAGGATGTCTCTGTCCTTGCTTCCTCTCTGTGGGAAACCAACACCGAGGGAAATATGACGAGGACGATCTTCCCTAACTTGATCTGGAAAGCTGGGATTCCACCGCAGGAAAGCCACCGCTTTGCTAAGCTAGAGGTCACGTTCAAGGACATCATCCCGCTTTAAATTCATTCCCACGGATTCTCCCCTCACAGCCAGGCTGCCCTGAAGTAAGCACGTGGTTGATTACATCCTGCCATAGAAGCAGACACTACCTTTTTGGCCCTCTCTTCCGGCTGTGACACCCAACCTCCCCTGGTACCTTCTCCCAATGCAGGTATTAGGTTTCCTCACCTGTGAGCTCAGGGACCTTAAGATAGAGTTCACCCACCTTGTGATGCATGTAACTGCTGCACATGCATGCCTGAGGGCGACCTATAAATGTCCCAAGACAGGAGAGGTTCTCTCTCACGTCTCCCAGTTCCACGTGGTCCATCAAGAGGAGCTGATGGATCAAGAAGAGCTACTATTACATGTGTTTGACTCCTTTATTCTACTCTCTCCTATCTTTCTAACTCTCTAGACTTTACTATAATCTTCATTTATTATCGCCATACACTTGCGCCTTCTGGCCCTTCGGTTGCTGGGAGGTTGGTTTCCTCTGACGCTCTACCCCTCTGTTTTTATGTTTATTCTCCCAGCGCTTCCTTTGCAACTGTCGGAAAACATTACACCTTTATTTCCTCCCCACCTCCACCCTTCTCAGACTAAACACAGCACGTTATATTGTTCTGTGCTTTGCTTTTCCACACAACAACATGTACTGGGACTCTTTCTACATTGATAGGTAGGGGAACGGATTATTTTATTTGTTTAAGGGTCAAGGACAAAGCGGTTTTATTAACTTGGACTAGAACTGTCAGTTTGTAATACACATTTTCTGATTAGATCGCCCTAAAGTACAAAAACAGCGATCTCCAGTTTTCTCAGTGTTCGTGTGGCTATGTTTATACGCATATATCATGATATAAATTATGTGATTACTTAGCGCTTATGTATGCATACGTATGTTCGCTTGGCATTTTAACACACTCCCTTAAGGGTGGGGAAAGGTGTCTATCCACAAGTAACTGATGCCATCTGCAGGGGCAGCGACTTATTGAGTGTGGCTTTTCTAGCCAAAATCTCTGGTTCTCCTGCCAGGTGACCTTTTCCTGGCGGCTCTGGGGAAGAAGGCAGGGGAAGTACTAATAGGAGTCATTCATGCCTGCCATCCTGCAGGGCTATAAAATGAGTCCTTTGAGAAAACAGGGCTGAGCATCTCACTACCAGCGAGAGCTCATCCCCCAGACCCCAAGCCCAAGATTCCTGTGCGGGGAAGCTTCTGGACCCAGAAGACAGCTTTGACAACTGAAGAGCTGCAGAGAAGGAACAACCACAGAACAACCGGGAGCCCAAGTGTGAGGCTGTTGAACTTCCCAGTCCATGGTGCAAGTAAAATGGGGTGGGGGGGCATGAGGCTGGCTTGTAGACTGGGATGCCTCTGGGCACTGAATTGGGGTAGGGGGCTAGGTTCATTGACCCCAGGAGCTTGAGCTAAGTGCCTTTAGGGTTGAGACAGCGGAGTGGGATGCCCTTTGGGAATGCAATGGCAAACTGGGTCAGTCCGCGTAGACTAGAGAAGCAAATTCGTAAACACGCATATGCATATAAGGGAGAGGTTTCTATACGAGAGGAACGGGACTTGGAGAAAGCATCCCCGCCCAGTCCAGTCCAAGTCCATAAGTCCGATATTAGCCCATATGTCCAATACCAATCCCTAACGCCTCTTCAGACTCACGAAGCACATGCAACGACGCCAGGACGATCACAGGCCAGTGGATGCAGAATCTTGCATATCCAGTGGTGGTAGAAGCATCTCAGTGCTGGCAGGAATCCCTATGTGGCTTATCTGGCTTCAGAGGTCTGGTTCCATCCGGGTAAGCCCATGTGGTGTCTCCTCTGAGATGTCTCGCAGGGAGACAGCCTTCTCTCTTGTCAGCTGCAATGTCTCCCAAGGACTGAGTTGATAGTCTTTCCCTTCCACGGGGGAAATATCCTGAGATTTCCCAGAATTCTCAGGAGAAGGCCATGCCCACACAGAAGTCTCACTGGCTCTCTCCAGATCGACAGGCTAGACTCCACCCCTCCACTCTGAATCAAATTGACACCAGAGTCCGTGACTGCCACAGCAACCCGGAGAGAACTTTGGAACATGTTCTGCCTGGACATCTGTCGCCTGAGCACGGCTCACCCGCCTTGTACCTTATTTACTTCCTGTACCTTATTCATTTCCTTCACGGGCGTGACGATCATGAGTTCTGTGTGGTCCTTGCACTGGATTTCAGAACCCGGAGAAAAAGGGGAGTGCAGGAAAAACAGAAGGCACACCACAAAAAAAGACCAGGCCCCCTGAAAACCAAACAACCCAAACCACTCTCCACAATAGCATCACAACGGAAATACCAAGAAACTCACCCAACTCACGGCTCGCGAGGTGGGGTGAATTACACAGTGGGGTGCTAGCCACAAGGTCATGTGTTTGAAACCGCCAGCCGGTCCACGGGAGAAGATGGGGTTTTCTACTCCTGCAAAGATTCAGTCTTGGAAACCCACAGAGGCGGTTCTACTGAGTCCTGTAGGGTCCCTCTGCGGTGACCACTGAGATATTTAGCAATCGTTTCACAATACGCAATCTCTAGTCAATGACGCCCGCTTCGTGCAGGTTCCTGAGACCGTCGCTCTTTACGGGGGCTTCATTTGTCTCTAGCAGAGGAGCCGGTGGGTTCGAACGGCTGACATGGCTGTTAGCAGCACACTGCTTACCCGACAGGGCCACCAGATTCTACTGACCTCGTGGATATCACCTTCATAACTCGAGAAAAAAACAAACAAACTACAACGTCCAAATCAAGCCCACACACAATTGTTCATGCATTGCGTTAGTCTGGGTAGAGTAGAGAGAAAAATTCACAAGCACGTATAGGTAACTATAAAAGCCTTAGTGTCGTGGATGTCCGGAAGCATGGTGCTGGAGTCACCGGCAGTAAACTGACTTCCCTCAGTGAGAAGTATTTGTACATGTACATGTACATGTGTACATGTGTACATGTGTTGCCATCATCCTTTTCAAGTCCAGTTGGGTAGGATGGGGCTCAGGATGGCACTGTTTAAAAACATTGCTCACGTCCTGCAGGCCCTGAAGCTCCAGTGCTGGCACTCAAGAATAGATTAGCGCAGTGACAGGTGTCACCAGCTCCGCTCATGCGTCAGAGAGAGCCCCGACTTCCTCTGTGTGGCTGCTCACGTTGGTGGGAAGACCAGGGAGGGTTCTGTTGAAAGCACTTCAACGTGCTCTTGTGGAAGCGCAAGATGCAGTTAGGGTGCCTGCCTTCTCACGATGTTCCCTTGGAAAAGACACCCAGATATTACACGTCGCCCACGGCTGGCCCAGCTGCGGGAAGTAAAACCAACATAGCGTCCTCCCTCTAGGGTGGTCCTTGTTCACGACACAGAGAGGGTGCTTTAGACCATCTGAGTGGGCACACATGCCTCCATTGTGGACTACGTCTTGGCTTTGGCGGGCGGCAGTCGTTTGAAAGGAGTTTCCATTTTCCAGGCTGAACCGTTAGAAATGGCTTCTGTTCTCAAGGTCTGTGACAAAAGACTCCTTACAATCCCAGCTGGCGTGGGAAGAGGAACCGCCAGCTGTGATAGGTTTAGGTTGGCATGGGGCTTTAGCAGAGTACATTGTCACAAAGATTGGGGCCTTTTTACATGTCTCCCACCCGCTTTGGTGAACTTAACTGCCTCGGCCAATTAGATACCAACTATTATTAATTTATACACCCACAGCACTGACGAATGAAGAGGTTTTTGTTTTTTTTTTATTTCCCCTTCCCTTTTAAATAGGTTTATCGGTCTATACGTCACATATCATATAATTCAATAGTTCGATTCTATTAAGAAGAGTTGTCCAATCATCGCCACAATCAGTTGAACAAGAAAAGACTTGCGCTTGTTGTGGTCAAAGTTTGGGGACTCGTGTCTCTGCGCCTGCTAAATCCCCAAGGCTCAGTGTGTTAAGCAAAAATCCTCGCAGCTGGGGGAGTTTCACAACCTTGGCCGATCGCAGGGTGGTGAAACAGAACCAGTCACAAACAAGCGCTAACGTGGAGCAAGACGACAAGTGACCCAGGAGTGTCTCTCCCAGGTGAGGAAAGTGTCCTTTACTGAAGCGTCAGAAGAAGATGTCGCAATAGAGGTAAACCCGCCGAAAACTAAAATGACAGCAAAGAAATTTTATAAATGGACTCATTTCACAAATAAAGGTTACCACAGAAGGAAACCCCGTGGACGGAATGAAGATAGCAGACGTTGTGTCAAGCACATTTGTACATGCGTGGCCATCATCCTTTTCAAAACATTCTCTTTCTGCTTGATCCCTTGGTGTCTGCTCTTAAATGGTTTGTTTCCCCTCTCTCCCCCACCCTGCCACCCTCAGGAACCCATGATGAAGTAGAAATCATTATTTTTTTTCACATCTTACACTGTCCACTGTCTTCCTTCGCCCATGTTTCCACTGTTCATCCCCCTGAACAGGGAGTGGGAGATTGAGGGGGGGGGGGGTTATACATTGGTCATGGTGATTGGTCCCCCTTTCTCCTCCCACATCCCCCACCCCACTCTCACAGTCTCACTCCTCCCATTATTGTTCCTGGGGGTTTTATCTGTCCTCTGTCAGGACCAGTGGACATGCCCTGGTCTAGCCACATTTGTAAGACAGAGCTGGGGTCACGATAGTCTGGGGTGAGGTGCGGGGGAGGAAGCACTAAAGAACTAGAGGAATGATGTTATGTTTTGTCCATGCTGCACTGCAACCTGGCTGGCCCCTCTCTCCCTTGTGACCCTTCTGTGAGGGGATGTCCACTTGTGTACAGATGGACTTTAGGTCTGCACTCTGCACGCCCTCGCTCCCATGGATACAATGGTTTATTTGGGGTCTTCTGAAGCCTGAGACCTGACTCCATCACACAAGCTTCTTCCGTGTGGGCTTTGTGGACTCTCAGCTAGATGGCCACTTGTTTATCTTCAAACCCTTAAGACCCCAGACGCTGTATCTTTTAATAGCCGGGCACCACAATGATAAAGTTTTGTCTGTCATACCTTTGTATTGTTTTACATGTGACCTTTTCCCCATGCGGGGGAAATAAGGGGCTTCCTACTGCCCTAAAGAGTTACAATCTGGGAAATTCACTGGGAAGTTCTACTCTGCCCTATCGGGTCAATAAGAATCAGAACTTGATGCCAAACAAAACAAAACAAAACAAAACAAAAAAAAAGAGTCAGAACTGACATGAAGACCTGGAGTCTATGTGAAATCAACTTAGTAAACTATTTAGTACCATGCGTTGCTCTCAGTACACAGCGAGTATCTTTATGTTGACAAACAAGAGCTGGAAGTAAGTGAGACGTGAGTGGGCACAATAATAGCATACAAAATTTTATAAATGAAATCACCTTGTTTGCAGAAAGAAATATTAAATGATTGTATTTAACGTGTGTGGCATTAGAGCAAGGGGCATATAAACCAAAGGAACCAAATAAAGCGTCCAGGTTTAAACTCACGCAGCCTGGGACATCTGAGATGTAAACAGCTTCCAGATACCGATAACGACAAGGATGAACCGGGTGGTCACCGAGAGAGAGAGTGGGAGGAGGAGCCAACAGGAGACCGAGTTTCTGTTCATGGCTGTGGAATCATTTGCAGAAGGACAGTGCCGTGCGCGGGGCTGCGGCCCACTGGGCTGGCGGTTCAAATCCAGCAGCAGCTCTCCAGGAGCAAGGCTGGGTCACCCACTCCCACCAGAGGGCAGTGGTGCCTCCCCCCAAAAAAGGCGGGGATAAAGGAAAATGTCAATGTCTAGACAACATGATTTCTATCACTGATATTCCCAAATTACATATTTCCACCTATTTCCAAATATGTGAAAATTGTTGAATCGACAAAGGTTTTATTACACATTTTAACTTTTTTTAAAAAAAAATTATGAGCTGCTTAAGAAGCGGCATTTAAGAGTTAAAGAAACAAAAACTGGGAACAACAAATGCTGGTGTGGGTACAGAGAGACTGGCACCCTCAAGCTCTGCTGGTGAGACTGTCAAACAAAACAGCCACTGTGGAAAGCAGTGTGGCACTCCCTCAAGAAGCCGAGACAAGAAATACCAGCGACCCAAGAGTTCTTTCACTTGCTAGACACCCGAGAGCAGGGGTCCTCAAACTTTCTAAACAGGGGGCCGGTTCACTGTCCCTCAGGTCGTGAGAGGGCCGGACTAGAGTTAAAAACAAACAAACAAACAATGAACAAATTCACTGTGGCCCCGGTGGTGGCAAAAACAGTCGGCGGGCCGGATAAATGTCCTCCCTCACTTCCTGTCTCCTTCTCCCTCGTGAACGCTTGATAATTTATAAATTATTATTATTATTTCATCATATCTTACATTGTCTGACAGCTCCTTTTATCCACTTTTCTGAATTGCTTCCCCCTTTCAACCCCACCTACCCCCCCACCCTCCAGATATGGCCACTCTAACCACTGGTCCTGAGGGGTTCATCTGTCCTAAGATTCCTTGTGTTTCCACTGATCTAGCGGGATTTGAAAGGTAGAACTGGGATCATGATAGTGGGAAGAGGAAGCAGTAAAGAACTAGAGTTGTATGCTTCGTCGTTTCTACACTGAACCCTGACTGGTTTGTCTCCTCTCCAAGATCCTTCCGTAAGGGGATGTCAAGTTGCCTACAGATGGGGTTTGGGTCCCTACTCCGCACTCCCCCTCATTCGCAATGATTTTGATTTTTCTGTTCCTTGATGCCTGATCCCATTGACAGCTTATGGTCACACAGGTTGGTGTGCTTCTTCCGTGTGGGCTTTGTTGCTTCTCCACTTGATGGTCGCTTCTTTCTTGGCAAGCCTTTAAGACCCCAGAAGCTATCTTTTGATAGCCGGGCACCATCAGCTTTCTTCACCACATTTGCTTATGTACCCACTTTGTCTTCAGTGATTGTGTTGGGAAGGCGAGCATCATGGAATGCCACTTTAATAGAACAAAGTGTTCTTGCACTGAGGGAGTACTTGAGTGGAGGCCCAACGTCCATCTGCTACCTTAATATTAAGCTTATAAGTTCATGCACATAGAGCTATTTCCCACCATGTAGACCTGGCAGCTCAACCCCTGGGTATGTATCCTAGAAAAACACACATGTTTGCATATGAGACACACATAAGAATCTCTTGTTTCATTTTATAAATTCAAGTATGAATAAGATACATACCCTGCCTCATCATACATAAATATATTTACCTATGTACATGTCTGTATTGAGGCCTCTATAAATGCCCTTTGCCTTCTAGTTCCATCCTCTGTTTCCATTTACTTTCCTCTTGTCCCACTATCATGTTCAGCCTTCGTTTGGGTTTCAGTAATTTCTCTCGGGGTTACATTGCCCTTGACCCAGCCCTACCAGGCCGCCTACACCTCCTCATCCTTAATTTTAGATCACTTGCTATTTCCTTGTCCCTGGTTTGTCAACACCCACTTCCTTTCCCTGCCTCCACCTCTCCCATGTCCCCCTGGAACCATCAGTCCAGTTGTTTTCTGCTCCAGATTGTTTACCCTGCCTATCTTATCTAGATAGACCCGCAAAGATAACAATAGGCACAAAAACAAGAGAGCAAAACAAAAAAACAACAATAAAATGAAGGGGGAAAAAAGAAAGAAAAGCCTATGGATAGTTCAAGGTCTGTTTATTGACCTTTATGAGTGTTTTCTGGTTGTGTCCAATGAGGTACCACACCCTAGTCCCAAAGTCTATTTTTGGTATTCCCTCAGGACTTCCTTGTTCTGCTCCCCTGGCTGTTCTGTTGCACACCCTCAGTGTTTCGCCTCGGTGTGGTGGGGTCAGATCGGGCGCAGTTCCCACACTGTGTCTCCAGTGTTGCCCCCTGTATGGCTATGGGTCAGGAAAAGACAATAATCTTTATTTTAAAAGGCATCCCCCCCCAAAAAAAAAAAGTTCTTGTATCTTCCTTCCGAGATAACTAAGTAAAAGCCTAAAGAAGTGGTGACACAAACATGCCATAGACTGTTTATTTGCTGCTACACAAACGGCGCCCGCTGCATGCTGAAAGACAAGGTCATGAAGAAGTTCAGATAGGAAACTTATGGGGGCCGAAGCTGCCAGACATTTCTGGAGCAAGTGTCCTTGATATGTCCGTGTCCCCTCAAGCTGTACGCGAAGCCACATTAGTGTGTGGGTAGTGCCATTCACAGCAAGCTGGTCAGAAGCCGGTGGTGTAGCGCCAGATAGGACCAAATGCCCCCACCCCGATTTAGACCCACAGGTGCGGCCCCACGACCTTCTCCAAAGGTTCTGTAAAGACATGAAGCTGAGGAAAAACAAGCCGGACAGGAAGTGAAATGGAAATTGTCCTTTTTCAAGAAATCCTGCATTGTTCCATCTTGTCACATGTATCCTCAAAATCACTTATAGGGGGAGGAGTGGGAAAGGCATCCTAGCTGCTTGATCACCTTGCAGTTAAAGTAACACACTTATACCCAGTAGGAGTAATCATCTAGCCTCAGTGGGATAGTAGGGAAACTGGAGCATGCTGGGAAGACGCTTCTCACCAACAACTCTACCCCGAGGAAAAAGTGCACCATGTAGACCTGGCAGCTCAATCTCTGGGTCTGTATCATAGAAAAACACGCATGTTTACACATGAGACACACAGAAGAATCTCACGTTTCATTTTATAAATTCAAGTCTGAATAAGATGCATATCCTGCCTCATTTGATACTCCCAATCACGTTGGAGAAAGGGATTCTTACCCATTTCTTGTTTAGATAGATAGCCAAAATTTTTGTTTGTTTTTTGTTTTTGTTGGGCATCACTGCCCTCTGGTGGCCGTGGGAGCTACCCAGCGCTGCTCCTGAGAGCCGCTGCTGGATTTGAACCGCCAAACCCGTGGGCCACAGTCCCGCACTCAACCACTTACGCCAACGGGGCTCAGCCTTTGATAGCCAAAATTAGTAAGTATAGGGGCTGGCTAAAGATTGCTAAGAAATGGGAGCATGTGATAGAATGGAATAATAAGCTTGAACGGGCTTCCAAACGTTCCTGGAAAATCCTATTATCTTTTCATTCCACCAACTTCTAACTCCATTTCCCACATCTCCCTCGTATTCGTCAGAAGAAAAAAAATCCTCCAAGCGCAAATCTTAGTCCCTATATGCTAGTACATTCCTCCCCTACCCTTTCATTTATTCACTCAGTAAATATTTCCTAAGTCCCTATCACACTCACCACCTGCCAGTGTGCCTTACTGTGGTGGCACATGTGTGTCACTGTGATGCTGGAAGTAAAAGCGCAAAGAAGTGGTGACCAATAAATGCCACAGCCATGGTTCTTGTTCTTTGATGTTTGATATCTGCTCCATTCAGCCCCCGCCCCTTTCCCCCCCTCTACACCCCCCCCAACCCCCTGTGATCACACATGCTAGTGTTCCATGTGGGCTTTGCTGCTTCTGGACTAGATGGCCATCCATTCACCCTCAAGCTTTCGCAATCCCAGGTACTTTATCGTTTGGTAGCTGGGTGCCATCGGATTTCTCCTCTCTGTCTGCATCTGCTCCCTTCTGTCTTCAACAATCTTGTCGGGAGGGTGGGCACACAATAATATGATTTTTGTTCTTTGATGCTTGATAACTGGATCTTTCCACATCTCATGGTGGCACAGGCTGGTGTGCGTCTTCTAAAGTGGGCTTTGTTCTTGCTGGGCTATATAACCCTTTGTTCACCCTCAAACTTTCAAGTCCTCGGATGTCATCTCTTTGGATAGCCGGGTATCATCAGCCCACCTGTGGGTAATTGGACACCCTCCCACAGGGGAGTCGTGGGAAGGAGACAGGCTAATGAGGTGCAGTTAGGTGGCAATGAAGCATACAACTTTCCTCTAGTTCCTGAAGATTTCCTCTCCCCAACTGTCATGGTCCCAGTTCTGCCTTACTGTGGGGATGAGAAATGGAAATGCGGGGAACCCAGGACAGATGAACCCCTTGGGGCCAGTAGTAGGAGTGAAGCTACTGGATGGGTAAAGGAAAAGTGGGGTAGAGAGGGGGAGCCAACTTTGGGAATCTACATATGACCTCCTACCTGGGGGAAAAGCACTGGGGGAGAGGGCGAGGAGACATTGGTCAGTGTAAGTTATGACAAAACAATAATTTATAGAGTATTGAGAGTTGGTGGGGGAGTGAGGAGCAAGGATGGAGGGGAAGTGATGGGAGGCTGATACCCGGGACCTGGATGGAAAGGCGGAGGTTCAGAGAACGATGACAGCTGCAGGCATGTGAAGAAACCTGGCACAATAAATGTGTTTATGTATTGTGAGAACTGATGGATGAGCCCCCCAAAAGATGATTTTTAAAATGCCGCAGCCATAGACTGCCTACTCGCTGCTCCACAAACGGTGCCCACTGCATGCTGAGAGACAAGGTCATGAAGTTCAGATCGGAAACAAGGCTGCCAGACATTTCCGGAGCAGGTGTCCTTGATATGTACGTGTCCCCACCCCCACCCCCAAGCTGTCCGCGGAGCCTCATTGTTGTGTGAGTTGTCTGTCTCTGGTGTTTTCAAAGACCAGCGGGGTCACTCAAAACACACAGGTTCCAACAGATCGTCCAGCCGGAGAGCAGACTGTGAAGAAGGCGCCGGCTGTCCCCTTGGGATGAATTATGGGCAGGGAAAGCCTTATGGACAGCACTGTTGGACGGGTAGTGAAAGCCTGCCCACTCTGGGCGACTCGTGGCAGGATGCCAGCAGATCCTGAGAGCCTCGTGAACAGCAGCAGACTGTGGTCGGAGAGAGAGGGTCCGAAGATGAGGCCCTCGGGTCGGAAGGCGCTCAGAGCAGGACTGAGGGACAGCTGCCTTCTCCGCGAAGAGTCCGCCATGAAGATGAGGAGGGGGTGATTTGCTTCCTTTGCTGAGGGAAGCAAAGGACTCGGAATGAATAGAAACAGCGGCCAGCATCCGGTCATCATTTATCCTTGGAACTGCTTCACATCGGAAGTAGTCATCAATGAGACGGAAGGGAAGACGTTCAAGACCCAACGTGTGAGTGAGGTCACATGGAGATGGGGTTGACCGTTCTGGAGCAGAGCATCATGCGGTGTGCGATGCCAGGGGTGAGAGATTCAAGAGGAATGGCAGCACATCATCATCAAGCAGCGTATTTCAAATCCGTCTTGAAGCACCGTGCTGTCTGCGATCGGATAATATCGATCAGAATACAAGGAAACCATTACCGCTCTGTTCTCTGTTTCAAACTCACGCACCAAGTATTAAAGCGGGTGATGGAGATATTGAAGACTTTGACCAAGGCCTTCAGGCAAAAACGGATCCACCATGGAATCGAGGTGTCCCGAATGCAACCACGGTGGAAAATGATACGGCGTTCCCTAAAACAGCTGGGAAGAGAGATACCATGGGACCCAGCGATACCTTCGCTGGGCGTATGCCCCAAAGAAGTAAGAGACAGAACACAAACGGACGTAGGCTGTGGGGTACCAGCCTCCACAATCGCACGGGTCGCAGGAGAGGTTGTGTCATTGAAGGGTAGAATTAAAGAGACATCAGACAAGGTAAAGCATGTCGGTGCTCCCCTCCCGGCCTGCCAGGATCTCAGCAGCCAGGTCCGAGAAGAGGGGACCAATATATCGCCCACCAGAGCTTATTTACATGTAGGGGTCATTATCCTGATTACGGGTAACCACATGGGTAACAGGAAGGGGTTGTACAATAGGCGTGCCACAGGAAGAGAATGAGCAAGGAAGAGGTCAAGACACTAGGGTAAAGTGACCAGAAATGAAGTGGGACGCCATTGACCGGGGAGGGGTGGCAGGGGGGGCGCGCTAGGGGGGGTGCTCTTGATTAAAAATTTGGCCTATAGGGAGCCACAAAAAATTGTCATAAAGGGCTGAGCCCCGGTGGCGTAGTGGTTGTGCGCGGGACTGCGGCCCACTGGGATGGAGGTTCAATTCCAGCTCAACAGGAGCAAAGGCTGGGCCTCCTACTCCCACCACCAGAGGGCAGTGATGCCTAAAAAAAGACTTTTTTAAACTAAAAAAATTGTCATAGAACACAAAAATAGCATTGTAATATATCTATTTTAATTTGAAAACGCCGCATGACGTTGTTAAATTGTTAAAAAGCGGGACGTCTGGTGACTTTACACCAGAGGCGTACACGTGACATGATGGGCAGCCTCTAAATTCAAGATGGCAGCCTAACCTTGGACCTCCCTGAATTGGTTTAACCATGTCTTTGGGCTCTCCTTCAGGGTAACAATCCACTAACCTTATCCGAAGGGAGTGGGACCAAATTGGGGTGGGACAGATTACAGGGTCTGATTGCTGTAAGTGGCTGATGACCTCCAAGTGTATAGCTGTTAGCCATGTGTCAACAAGCACATCTTAGGTTTGCCAAATAATATGGAGGGGGGGAGCAACTTGGGGAACAACCTTTCTGTTTCCCGTCATTTGCTCTCCCATGTTCATTGCAGCACAACTCACAGTAGCAAGGAGAAAGAGATTTGGAAATAGACCAAATGTAAAGGGACCAGACGTCCTGCTTTTTAACAATTTAACGACGTCACATGGTGTTTTAAAATTAAAATAATTGGGCTGAGCCCCGGTGGCATAGTGGTTGTGCGCGGGACTGCGGCCCACTGGGACAGAGGTTCAATTCCAGCAGTGGGGCTGGGCCTCCTACTCCCACCACTGGAAAGCAGTGATGCCCCAAAAACCAAAAAAAGAAAAAAAAAATCCTCACTAAAATTAAAATAATGACAATACTATTTTTGCGTTCTATGAAAAATTTCGTTGCTCCCTACAGACCAAATTTTCCATCAAGAACCCCTCCCTCGGGGCTGAGCCCCCCGGTGGCATAGTGGTTGAGTGCGGGACTGCGGCCCACTGGCTTGGCAGTTCAAATCCAGCAGCAGCAAGGCTGGGTAGCTCCCACGACCACCAGAGGGGCAGTGATTCCACCCCTCCCCCCAAAAAGAGAACCTCTCCCTCCCCCTGGTCAGTGGTGTCCTGCTTAAAATCTGGTCACTTTAACCAAAGGCCCATGAGTAGAAGAATGGATAAAGAAAATACGGCACAGGCTGAGCCCTGGTGGGTAAGTGGTTGAGTGCGGAACTGCAGCCTGCGGGCCTGGCGGTTCAAATCCAGTGGCGGCTCTCAGGAGCGGCACTGGGTAGCGCCCACGACCACCAGAGGCAGTGATGTTCACAAAGGAAAAAAAAATTTTAAAAAAAGAAACTATGGCACATAAATACAATGGGATACGATGCATCCCTCCAAATACCATGAAACTCTTCATGAAATGGAAGAACCAGGAAACATCATGCTGAGTCAATCACAAAAGGAATGAGTCCACTGTATGAGTTCACCTCTATAAGATCAATATTTCTGCTCTCAGGGTATGTAATCTTCTCATCTGATTTCCCAAGCAATGAGACACGAAATTTGCCTAGTGCCTGGGAATCATTTATCACTTTCTTTATATATATATATATACACACACACATTAAAAACAACTTTTACAGAGGGCTGAGCCCCGGTGGCATAGTGGTTGTGCGCGGGACTGTGGCCCAATGGAACGGAGGTTCAATTCCAGCAGTGGGGCTGGGCCTCCTACTCCCACCACCGGAGAGCAGTGATGTCCCCCCCCCCCAAAAAAAAAACCCACTTTTACAGATACCTCACTGCAACTGATGTGGTAGTTACATAATCTGGTGTCAACTTGAGACTACTACAAAGAGTGAAGGGGTGGAGCTTAGCCTGTCAATCAGGTCGCAGCTTGGTGACCTCATTTGGAGGTACCATGGAGATAAATAGCTCACTGAAGGCCAGACCCACACTCTCTGCTTGACTTCCTGCTGAGAAGCCACATGCTGCTATGTGACAGACCAAGAGCCCTGCGGCTGGAGGAGTCACAGGGAGACCCATGCCAGCACGGAGAGGCCGCCACCACTGGTTCCACAAGACTTTCCACCCACTGGCCTGTGATCTCCCTGCATTCTGTGTCATTGCATGTGTTACAAGAGAATGAAGACCGGTGCCAGACATATGGGCTGATATCGGACTTATGGGCTTGGTCTGGACTGGACTGGGATGTTTTCTTAATACACAACTACTCTTTTATATAAAGTGATTTCTTGTACACAGATGAGGGTCTGTGGTTTTGTTTCTCTAGTCTACCCGGACGAGCACAGCTGGGGTCGGTTTCTCAAGATGAGGGGAGCAGGGGAAGACCATTCGGTTGCTGCCGTACAACATTGTGCGAAGGTGACCCCCAAATCAAGAGTGGTAAGTAAGTAAGCCTTACTGGAGATTCAGTCTTGATGAGGAGGGCCGCGCGTATGTCTCAGAGAAGGCAGCTGAATGTCTGTTAGTTGATAGATGGGGTAAAGCAAGCTCCTAGAGAGGGAAAAACCAAAACCACTTAACAACGACAATATAGAACCCAGGGGAGAATAGGCCCGGGACTATGTCTCTAACTCTACAATTCTGATCTAGTTTCCATCCATCCCTTGCTATATAGACTACTGGGACTTCAAACTCTGTCATTTTGAGACATCTTTCACCGGCCACACAAGAGAGGTGTGGAAAACCCAGTAAGGCAAATGGGCTTTGTCTCATACTCACCTGTAGCAGACTAAAGGATTGGCCATACTCCCTTGACTGGAGCCTGAAATGCCGTAGTGTGGAAAGAAACAGGTGACTGGTAACCCAAAGGGACGGAAGCTGTGGTCATTAGACTTTGGCTCCAATCTCTTGCTTTGAGGGTGCCCAATGAATGGTGGCCATATATTTACTATATTTATCTTTATATTATATATATTTACCATATGTTTACTATTTTAATGCTTTTGTCGCTTTCTTATGACCTATATTAGTCTGGTGGGCAGAGTTCTGCCTCCATGAATGAGTGTTATCACTAACCCCTGTCATTCACGTTAACAGTGTCCAGTCACGTCAGAGTCTAATCTCCATTGGTCAATAATTCACATATTGCAGTCTGAAAAGCTAGCCTCTATGTGCAATTTCCTTTTCTTGGCAGTGTTTTAAGTTCTATGCCGTTGACTAAATAAATGATGCTATCAATAGAATCACTTTATTTATCTATCTATCTATTTATTTTTGTGGCATCACTTCTCTGGATGGGAGTAGGAAGCCCAGCCTTACTCATGGAGAGCTGCTGCTGGATTTGAACAAACAACCCTGTGGGCTGCAGTCCCACACACAACCACTAGGCCACCAGGGTTCAGCCGCCATCATCATCTTCAAAGCATCCTCTTCCCACTTGAGCACCTGATATCAGCACCCATTTTTTCTCCCTCCTTCCCCCACCTGCCCTTCCTCACGGACCCTTGATAAGTTATAGAGTTTTATTTCCACATCTTACATCGTCCTCTGTCACCCCTCACCCACTTTTTAATTATTCAGCCGCCTGGGAGAGCGTTATGGATTAATCCTTGTGCTTGACTCCCCCTTTCTCCCTTAATCTTCCTGGCGTCCCTACTTTCATCGTTGGCCCTGAGGGGCTTACCTATCCTGGATTCTCTGTGTTGAGGACTCTTATCTGAGGCAGTGTGCACGCTCTGGTCTAATTTGAAATGTAAGGTACAAGTGAGGTCGTGACAGTGGGGGGAAGGAAGCACTAAAGACCAAGAGGAAAGTTGTGTGTTTTCTTGGTGCTATATTCACCGCGACTGGCTCATCTCTTCTCTGTGATCCCTCTCGAGGGGATACCTTTTTGACCCGTTTTAAAGCTGTTTTTAGTTTTTAATATTTTCTTTCTTTTTGATTAAGGTTTTTCTTTGTTTATTGAGGTTCCCTGTTGGTGGGTTTTTGTGCTTTGTTTGTTTTGTGTGATTTTCTGTATATAAAATCTAGGACAGGTCAATCTAGAGATACACTAACAGGAATAATAAGTGTCGGGGGGGGCAGGAAGAAAGAGGGAACGGGTGAGTGGTGGGGGGGAACCACAATGTGGTTGATTTTTGTGTTGATTTCGTTTCTTGAGATGGGCTGTATAAAATATACATCGTATGTTTCTTTAAGAAACAAAGCAACACAAATGCCTCCAAATTCTATATCCCTCAAAACTTTGGGGCTTAAAAAAAAACAGAGGCAAAGTATAACTGAAACGGAAACGTAGGGGCATGGTAGGGGAGTTTGAGGGGAGCAAAAAACAAGTACAGGAAGAAGTGTTCTGAAATTGATTATCGTTATGACCTCGCTACTCTCCTTGATTGAATGATTAGATTGTATGATACGAAGAAAAAAAATGCACTGTTAATTATTGGCGATTGAAATGCAAAATTTGGAGACAAAGGGGATGGGAAAGCATGGTCATGAAAATACTGCCATGGTGATAGAAAGGCAACTGGAGATCACACAAAAGAATTTTGCAAGACCAATGAGTCGTTCATAACAAATCCCCTTTTTTCAATAACATACAAGGCTTATTGTCTTTACTTCTCCAGATGGAATACACAAAAAAATCAAAACGATATCTGTGGGAAGAGACGATGGAGAAGGTCAAGGTCAGCATCTAAGACCTGGCCAGGGGCTGACAGTGGAGCAGACCATCAATTGCTCATATGTAAGTTCAGTTTGAAGCTGAAGAAAATTAAAGCAAGTCCACAGGAGTCAAAAGTTGACTCAACTCCACAAGAGTAGGTGTCATTTGAATTTAGACACCATCTCAAGAACAGATTTGGTGCATGCAATATGAAGACAGAAGACCTGATGAGCTGTTTCCACAGGAAGAACATTATACATAAAGGGAAGAAAAGATCATTAAAAAGACAGGAAAAGGGCTGAGCCCCGGTGGCGCAGTGGTTGTGTGTGGGACTGGGGCCCACTGGGATGGAGGTTCAATTCCAGCTCCACGGGGCAAAGGCTCCTACTCCCACCACCTGAGGGCAGTGATGCCCCCCCCCAAAAAAAAAAACAAAAAAAGACAGGAAAGAAAGAAAAGATCAAAGTGGACATCAGAAGAAGCTTCAAACTTACACGTAATTATAGAATAGCTAAGGCAAATGGAAGGAAAGATGAAGTCCAAGAACTGAACAGAAATTTTTAAAAGACAGCTCTAGAAGGCAAAGTAAAATACTCTAATGAAGTGTGCAGAGACAGCTGAGCCCTGGTGGCGTAGTGATTGTGCGAGGGGCTGCGGTCCACAGGGCTGACAGTTCAAATCCAGCAGCAGCTCTCCGGGAGCAAGGCTGGGCTTACTACTCCCACCAGGGCAGTGATGCCACACACACACACACAAAGAAATGTGCAAAGACATGGAATTAGACAACCAAAAAGTAAGAACACACAGCATAGGTAAACTGAAAGAACAACAACAAAAAACCCCAAGCCTCCAATTGCAATGGGCAAAATATTGAATAATACAGGAAGCAACAAAAGAAGATGTAAAGAATACAGTCATTATACCAAAAAGAACTATTTGACAGTCAACCATTTCAAAAGGCAATATATGAACAAGAACCAGTGGTTCTGAAGGAAGAAGTTCAAGCTTCATTGAAAGTATTAGCTAGAAATAAAGGTTCCGGGAATTGAAGAAATACCAATTGGAATGCTTCCACAAGTGAAAGTGCTCACTTGTCAATGCCAAGAAATTGGGTAGATATCTGGAAGCGATCCATATTTGCACCTGTGGCAGTCATCTGCTTAGGTTAATTTTATGATGGAAATGTGGGGGTGGAGTCTAGCCTGTTCATCTGGAGAGAGCCATTGAGTAGCCGATGAGACCTCTGTGTGGGCATAGCTTTCTCCTGAGACTCCAGGGAAATCTCGCGATATTTCCCTCTTGAAGATGAGAAGCTATCTTC
The DNA here is from genome assembly GCA_004026705.1 of Nesogale talazaci. Classification (NCBI taxonomy): domain Eukaryota; kingdom Metazoa; phylum Chordata; class Mammalia; order Afrosoricida; family Tenrecidae; genus Nesogale; species Nesogale talazaci. The sequence goes on from PVJH01019028.1 coordinate 19,162, forward strand.
CCCAGTTGTTGGGAGTTAGTTTCAGAGATGATTAACCACAGGCAACACAGAATGGCGGCGTCCGGGAGGCTGGAGTAGCCGGTGGAGAGACCACACGGCTTTGCCCTGATGGAGCCGGACCTCTGAGGCTGGGGCAGCCACATGGAGGCCTCTGTCAGCGATGAGATGCTTCTGCCACCACGGGATGCTGTTGATGGACCCTGAGCCCTGGAAGCGAGGAGCCATGGGGAGACCCCTGTCGGCGCTGGGACTCTGCACCCCCTGACCTGTGACTTCGTGAGTTGGAAGGAGACTTTATAGACTGATTTGGGGCATATGGTCTAATATCAGACATGTGACTTTGAGCTGGACTGGGCTGGGATGTTTTCTCAATGTCCTGTTCTTGTAGAATATAAACCCATTCCTTATATCCATATGCATGTCCTTGAATTTGTTCTTCTAGTCTATCCGGACTAACTCAGCACCCATTCCAAAGAAAGATGGCCCAACAGAACGTGTAAATTATAGAATAATGTAATTGGTATCACATGCCAGTAAAATTTTACTGAAGATATCCAACAATGGTTGCAGCTGTACATTGACAGAGAGCCGCCAGAAATTCAGGCCAATTCAGTTGAGGATGTAGAACAAGGTATATCATTGGTAATGTCTGATGGATCTTGGCTGAAAACAAAGACTATCAAAAGATGTTTACTGGCATTTTATTGACTGTGCCAAGGCATTTGACTGTGTGGACCGTAACAAACAGCCTTGAGAAAAATGGGAAGTCCAGAGTACTTGATTGTGCTCACGTGGAACCCGTACATGGATCAAGAGACAGTCCTGTGAATAGAATAAGGAACTAAGACAGGGTTTAAAACCAAGAAAGGTGTTTGCCAGGGTTGGATTCTCTCACCATGCTCATTAAAACAGTATGCTGAGCAAATTATCAGAGAAGTGGGGCTATATGAAGAAGCATTCAGCATCAGGATTGGCGGAAGACTGATAAACAACCTGAGATATACACAAATTGAGGAGGACCTGGAGCACTTTCTGATTGCGGACTGAGCCCCGGTGGCGTAGTGGTTGTGTGCGGGACCGCGGCCCACTCGCTTGGCAGTTCAAATCCAGCAGCAGCTCTCCAGGAGCAAGGCTGGGCCTCCCACTCCCACCAGAGGGCAGTGATATCCCCCAAAAAAATGAAGAAAAAAAAAAGATCAAGGATTGCAGCCTTTGGTATGAATTACAATTTGATATAAAAAAGAAATAAAATCTTCACAACGGGCCCAATAGATAACATCACAATAAATGGAGAAAAGCTTGAAGTTGTCAGGGATTTCATCTTGCCTGGGTCCACAAGCAATGTTCATGAAAGCAGCGATCAAGAAATAAGATAATGGGGCTGAGCCCCGGTGGCGTCGTGGTTGTGGCGTGGGACTGCGGCCCACTGGGACGGAGGTTCAATTCCAGCAGTGGGGCTGGGCCTCCTACTCCCACCGCCGGAGAGCCGTGATGCCCTAAAACAAAAAACAAAACAAAACCAAAAAAAAAAAAAAAGAAAGAAGATAATGTATTGAATTGGGTAAATCTGTTGCACAAGACATCTTTAAAGTCCTGAAAAGCAACTTTGAGAACTTTCAGTTACTTTGGGGACTAAGATGTGCCTGACCCAAGTCATGGTATTTTCTTTCTTTTTTTTAAAAAAAAAAAATCATTTTATTGGGGGCTGATACAACTCATCACAATCCATACAGCCATTGATTGTACGTCAAGCACATTTGTACATTTGTTGCTCATCATTCTCAAAACATTTGCTTTCTACCTGAGTCCTTGGTATAAGCTCCTCCTCTTTCCCCTCACTCCTCTCCCCTCCCTTATGTCAAATTTATAATTTATTATTATTTTGTCATATCTTACACTTTTTGATGTCACCCTTCACCTCTTACACTTTTCTTTATTTTCATTTCATTTTTTTCCCAATAATTTTATTGAAGGCTCTTAACAGCTCTTATAACATTCAGTACGTCATTTGTATCAAGCACATTTGTACACATGTTGCCATCTTCATTTCCCAATATTTTCCGCTAGAGCCCCTGCGGGTAAAGGGACACAGTGGACTGAGTACGATATGAAAAAGTAACTGTGAAAATTCTTAAGGGTTCATGGGGTGGGGGAAGAAAGGGGAAACATGGGGAGCTGGTACTGGGGGCCTAAGTGGAGGGAGGATGTTTCAGGGGTGATGATGGCAACAGGTGTGTAAATGTGGTCTGCATACAATTGACATGTGTGTTGATCATGATGGGAGTTGTGTAGGCCCCCAATGGAATGATTTTTTAAAAAAAGAGGGGGAAAGAGGAGCTTATGCCATGGTATTTTCAATCACCTTGTATGTATACGAAACTTGGACGTTGAAGAAGACTGAGGAAGAATCGATTAGTTTGAATTATGCTGCTGGCCACGAATTTGTAAAGTAACAGGGACTGCCAAAAGGACAAACAGATTTGTCTTGGTACAAGTCAGTCTGAACGTTCCTTAGCAACCAGGAGAATTCATCTCCCATGCTATGGACATGTTATCAGGAATGCCCGTTCCTGGGGAAGGCGACCATGGTTAGCAAAGTAGAGGGGCAGAAAAAGAGAGGACAGTCTTCAACAGGATGGACTGACGTCGTGGCTACGATGGGTTCAAACCTGAGAATGAGTGTGAGGTTGGTGCAGCATGAAGTGGGGTTTTGTTCTGCTGTACACAGGGGACTCTGAGGTGGAAGTGACCGGGTGGTCCCTAAAACATGCTAGTCTCTACGGTCAGGGCTAAGATGTATCAAGCTTGTGAACTAGAGCAGCAACTGTTGGAAAACTATCGTCTGGGCCAAATTGAGCATACCGACTCTGTACCGTACCAAGGCAAAAGTAAAAAATGGCTTTTATGTTTTAAAATGATTAGGAAATATGTAAAAATAATCTGGAAACCAATAAAAAAGACTTAAAAGGGCTGAGCCCCGGTGGCGTAGTGGTTGTGGGCAGGACTGCGGCCCACTGGGATGGAGGTTCAATTTCAGCAGTGGGGCTGGGCCTCCTACTCCCACCACTGGAGAGCAGTGATGCCCCAAAACAAACAAACAAACAAACAAAAAGAAAATAGGTAGGTCTGTTGTGACAACGTGGCCAATGAACACATAAGATCAATTGAAGGGCGGAGATAGAAATGGCTGGGTGTGATGTGAGTGGTGATACTGGGAGGGTGGAGGGATGGTGGAGTAGAAAGGGGGAACCAATTTCAGGGATCTATATAGAACCTCCTCTCTGGGGCACAGACAAAAGGGAAGTGAGTGAAGGGACACATTGAACAGTGCACGATGTGAAAAAGTAATAACAATTTGTAAATTATTAAGGGCTCATGGGGGAGAGGGGAAGGGGAAGTATGGGGAGCTGGTACTGGGGGCCTGAGTGGAGGGAGGATGTTTTGAGAGTGATGATGGCAACAAGTGTGCAAATATGGCCTGCATTCAACTGATATATGTATGAAGTGCGAGGAGAGGTATATTAGTCCCCAATAAAATGATTCGTTAAAAAAAAGGGGGGAAGGGGGAAAGAAGAGCTTATACCAAGGGCTCAAGTGGAAAATGTTTGGAAATGAATGTGGTAACGTGTGTGCAAATGTGCTTGATACAGATGGTGTATTGAATGTTATAAGAGCCCCCAATAAAATTATTTTTTAAAAAAGAAATAAAGAAATGGGTGGGCGATCCCCGCCCGTGCCCTCTTGCTCTTGGATCTTCAGACCAGCCGGCTGCCTTGTTCATCCTGTGCCTCGACCTCCAAGCAGCACTACCCGTGGGATACCTAATCCGTGGACTGTGTTGCTGTGAGTTGAGGTTCCTTCAAGCCCTGCTTCTCCACGCTCCTGGAATACACATCTCTTGAGCTGGGGACTGTTGGACTCTGTCATCTGGCTGACTGTCGGTGACCTGCTTTGCTGTTTGCTGCTTGTGGCCAGATAGCCTGAATTGCTCTGCAGAGGACTACCCGGCGGCCCTCAAGACTCCAAGGACTGCCAGTCTACTAGCTGTCTCATGCAAGTGAGTTGCACCAAGCCATTTGTCCTGCTTGATAGATGAGTTAACCACTTATTTATCTTACATATCCTTCTTTCTATATAAATATATAAAGAGAATTCCTAGTGTCCCGGTTTTGTTTCTCGAGAGAACCCAACACAGTCCATAAACAAGGTTTTATTGAACACGGGATTGTTTGTGTCGTGTCTGTGGTTGCCGTCTGGTGGAACAGAGGTCAGCAGTTCGAAGCCACCAGCTGTTCTGCAGGAAAAAGATGAGGCTTTCTATTCCCATACACAGTCGCAGTCTGGAGCCCCACAGGGCACTTCCCCCCTGTCCCAAGGTTTGCTGTGAGTCAGAATCGACTGGATGGCAGTGCGTTCGTTCTGGTTGCTGTGTGGTTCTTAGCCCGTAACACGCCGCTCAGCACACTAACCATATTGCTGCAGGCAGTTATAACTTAGCAGTAGAAAATACCCCCTTTTATTTATGTTCATTACCGGGAAATACTTATCAAAACAAGAAAAAAGCAGACTTTGATTGTCATGCTATTAAGGTGCTGTGGAGTGTACATTAGTTATCGAATGAGATGGCGAAGCATTTTGTTCCTTAGGCAATCACACTATATGTCTATTGACATTAGAGCTTAGTATTCATCACAGTCCCCTAAACTGACAGGAAAGCGGCAGTCAGAAAAGAGAGAAAATTTCCCAAGGAAGGTCATATTAAATAAGAACCCCAAAATGAATGTCTCCACAAAAATGAGAATCGAGTTGCGAACAAGGCCGTTTCCAAGTGGCTCATGCCTTCTCCTAGGAAAGCGAGCTGCTTATCAATGGTGAGTTAATTATACTATGCTTTCTTACAGAAGCCCAGGACATGTGCCAAGAGAAAGTGAACGCATTCAAGACTATTAGCCTTTCGGCAAGAGCAGTTGCTTGAAAAGTTTAGCACGTTGGGAACGCACCATTAGTCAACTAAAAAGCAAGGCGAATAATTTCGAGTAGTTTCCTTTGGCCCTTGATGAAGCCGACATATGCTGATACTGTTCAATTGTTATTTATCTGAGGAATCGAGGAGAAGTTTGAAAAGACTGAAAGGTGAGTATTTACCAGTAGTTTGTGAGGAACGCTTACCCTGCTTTCAAACTTTATGAGGAAAACAACCAAGGAACAAAACACCACGAATTCAGTCTAACCTGGAGTGAGAATTGCTAAGATGTGTTGGGACAAAACAAAAGGCTTTCTTGGACAAATCCTCAAAGCTTGTAAACATGCCACATTTAAAAACCTAAGAATTTTTATTGTCATATTCACTGGCAAGTACCTTGCAGCAAATGTATGGATTTATGTTATTTCTAATGTTCTATTATCCAAGATAACAGAAAAATCTCATTCTCGTTTGCTTTTTTCCATGAACCATCTAAGCTCCTTGTAAATGATGCACTTCCTTCACTCCTGTCGTCTTAATCATTGCCATTGCATTAATTATCAGAAATAGAAGCTGAATACCCTGGTATTCACAACCACATCACAATTCAGCGGTTGAACAGCGGCAGCATTCTCTTGTTTTTTAGCTACGAATCAAACTTATTATTTTTTTCTCGTTCTGAGCAAGAATTGTCCTCAACCAGTATTACCACATCCTGAATAGCTTTGGAAATTTGCTTTTGCGATACACGTCTGTGATATCTAACATGTCTGCTAAATAATTCGATCTGAAATTATAAAGCCAATGTTCCATGCTGGGTCCCACAGACGACTGGGACTTTACGTTCTGTCCTTGGAGGTGAACAACACCTTTCATGGACCCCCCCGGGGAAGGTTTTTGTGTGACAATCCCTCGAAGGGAACTGAGCTTTACCTCAAAGCAGATTTAAGGAAATGACGCCCTCCCTCCATTTGAAGGCTGTGCTGCTCCTGTCCCTCGAGCCTTGTGTGAGAGACAGAGGACTGCTGGCCCAACGCTGTGGAATGAAGTGGTGGTTGGATTTGGCTTCGGATCTATTGCTTTGAGGGTGCCCAAGGAATGGGAGCCCGAGGCTACCATGTAGTTCCTACTTGACTACCTCCTGGCTTTCCTATGATCCCAACCTGGGTGGCATGGTTGGGCCATTGCCAATGAGTGTTCCTGGAGGTTTAAAAGGGGGAGTGAATGATGAATACGAGAATGAAGGAGGCTTACCGTGGTGATGATTGTGCAACTCTTCTGAGGTGACCGAATATGTGAATTATAGGCCCAGACAACTGTTGGGGGGGGAGCTAATGTGTTGGGGGGGAGCTGATGTCAAGGGGTTCAATGAATGGAAACATATTGTTAGCATTTGTAGACTACTGCCTGATGTGATTGAATTGTGGAATGATATGCTATCTGTATTAACTCCCAATAAAACATTTTTGGGGGAAAAAAAACAGCTGTCGAGGGGGGAAAAAAGTTTCCCCATTACCAACCCAAGTTTCCCCATTACACCAACGTTTGTGTAAATAGTGTCCAGTCACTTAAGTGATTAATCTGTACACGTCAGTAACTACTTTCAGTCCAAGACCAGTCTATACTGGTATAATTTCCTTTTCTCAGCAATGTTTTAAATTCTCTAACAGTGCCTACATTAATGGCACTATCGAGAGAACTACTTTATACCCCGGGGGAGTGATTGATAATGTTCTCTATCATAAATAAAATGATATCTCTAAAATGAACAAAAGACACCAATGATATATATATCATTGGTGTCTTTTGTTCGTATATATAAAATTTGGAGTTTGCACTTAATTCTAGCCCCAACCTAAGAACTTATGACAAGGCCCTGCTTAATGTCCACCCTCATGAAGACATCACTGAAGCTGCAGTGCCAGAGCAAAGCCTGGTGAAGAAACCTGATGGTGCCTGGCTATCAGAGAAGGTAATGTCTGGGGTTTTAAAAAGTTGTCTTAAAACAAGCACCCATCTAAATGAGGTATCAACCAAGTCCAGGTGTGAGTCAAGGGTTGTAAATAACAAAATCTAAATCAGAAAAAGGCCATGATTTTGTGAACACCTGGTTTACAGAGTCTATGGGTGAGTGTAGAAGCCCAATATCCATTTGCAGGACACCCACACAGATTAAGTCTCCCGTGAGTCCCACTGACCATAGTCTAAAGCGGGAATTGTAAAGTTGATTATGGCAGATGGAATTAGGTTAAACTGTTAGGTTGCCTTTAGTCTTTTTATTAATCAATCGTTTTATTGTGGGCTCATTCAACTTCCTTCATGATCAATATGTACGTCAATTGTATGCAGACCACATTTGCACACCTGTTGCTATCATCACCCCCAAAACATCCTCCCTCCATTTAGGCCCCCAGTATCAGCTCCCCATATTTCCCCTCCCTCCCCTCTCCACTCCCCCATGAACCCTTAGTAATTTACAAACTGTCATTGCTTTTTTATATTGTACTCTGTCCGCTGTGTCCCTGCACCCACTTCCCCGCTGTCGGGTCTCCAGAGAGGTCCTATATAGATCCCTGCAATTGGTTCCCCCCTTCCACTCCACCCTCCGGGTAGTTCTTTCAATTTTTAATACTTTCTCTTTTTCTTTTAAATCACTTTATTGGGGGCTCTTACAGACTTATTTACATCTCATGCATTAATTGTATCCAACATATTCATACATATATTCCATCGTTCTTTTCTAGACACCTACTTTCCAATGAGCCCTTGGAATCAGCTCCTCCTTTTCCCCTCTCCTTTCTCCCCCAGCCCAACCCTTGTGGCCCCTGACAGATTCTAAATTGTTAATTATTTCCTAACCTCCCTTCCCCTCTGGTTTCTTGTGTGTGTGTGTGTGTGTGTGTGTGTGTGTGTGTGTGTGTGGTGCGATGTGCCATTCTTCCCCATCAGTGACCGCCTTCTTCCCTCCCTCTCCCCACCTTCCCCCTACCCTTTTGGTATCTCTATTCCCGTGCCTGTTCCTGGGGTCCACGTGCCATGAGCTTTATCTCTTGCCTCTACATGCTCTAGACAGGAGGCGGCACTGAGGTTGCGACAATGACGGGTGAGGGAGGAGGTCTCCAGGGAACAGAAGCATGTTGTGTGGCCCATTCGTGCCCTACTGTACCCTGATGGACTCACCCCCTTCCTCTGCTTTCTTCCTTTTTAATTATTTTTTCCTCTGCTTTTTTAAAAATGTTTTTTCTATGTTTTGTCTGGTCATTGTTGTTGAGGGTTTGCTTGCTTCCTGTGTGTATTTTATATGATTTTCTGTATAGGAAGCTGAAGATAGGGAGGTCTGTATAGTTACTGAATTGATCATAATCTAATGGCATGGTAGAGGATGATGGTGTGGGGAATGGGGAGCTAAGGACAATGAGGACAAGAAGAAAATGTTCTGAAATCTATTGTGATGCTATCTTCTTAATATAATTGAATGATTAAAATATATTACATGTGGGCTGAGCCCCAGTGGCGTAGTGCTTGTGCACGCGACTGCGGTCCACTGGGACGGAGGTTCAATTCCAGCAGTGGGGCTGGGCCTCCTACTCCCACCACCAGAGAGCAGTGATGCCCCCCCCAAAAATAATAAAAATAAATATATATATTACATGTAAAAATAAATAATATGTAAAGTATATGCCAATGAAATATAATAATATAAACAATAAACTTATACAGCAAAACACCATTGCTATGCAAAATTATACTGGGCTGGTGATTAAGGTTGCCTGAATCACAGGTAATGCAAGATTGCTTTATATACTTCTTGGGTTGTCAGGAGTTAAAACAAACAGTCAGCACAGTATTTCCACACAAATTCATAAGCTGATCTATCTCCCAGACTTAACTACAGTTCCAGCAGGGTTTCACAGACTTCACTAGAAGTGCAAAGAGCGTTTTCATGTTTCATTTCACGGTGAGGTTGAGAAGCTTTCCATTGGAGATTAAGCTATAAGATGATCAGATGTGTGGGATGAAGACAGAGCTTTTCCACAATCATTATACTCCAAATATCACTGTTTATCAGATTTGTTATGGAGGTTAAATTAGCCGGTACTCCCTGTAATTCCCAATTATCTGAGACCTTTGGGTTGTCTCACAACAGAGCTAACTCCCCTGCTGTTAGGATGATGGTTCCCTTCCTTTGAAGCTTGTGGGAGGGCTTCAAGAACCATGGTCAAAGACTCCTAATCTGACACCTGTTTATCTACCTCCAGATGTCCAAGGTCTGGTCTTATCACTCCCCTCTTCACATAGTCACGGGCAGCCATCCCTAAGACCACTCCCCTTATTACTATATAGCCCTTAAGACAGCCCTCTCCAGTGATGTCTGACCTTGCCTGGAATTAGGGGTCTGCCTTGGCTCCAGAGGGTATATAGGGATGGGACATGGGGGAGTGGGGGGGCAAGCCTGCTTCCCTCCAGGCCGCCACTCTCCTGTCTCCCTTTCCACGTGAACCATCCAGCAGGGCAGAGGTGAGCATGTACCATGAAAGGATATATATGTAACTTCTAATGCTCTTTTCTCTCTCTCTCTCTCTCTCATGATCTCTATATCGGTGTTATAATAAATAATAATTATCGCTACACAAATGCCTGTTGAACCCTTGCTGTGAGTATATCAGAGGGCTGGCCTCCCCCTGATACATATGCTAAAAGGAAAATGCTAAGTGAATACAATAGAATTCTGCACATGCCTCCCAGGTGATGAAGAGTGACATTAAAATCACAAGCTTCTGGACTGTTATCACTACGTGGCAGTGCTTATTTGTTAGCCCCTCGGTGGTGCAAATAGACAGTGCACTTGGCCTCCAACGGGACAATGGGCAGTTTGAGTCCTTCCAAGTGCTGCTGAGGTCCTGCCAAAAAATCGGGCATTAAGAATTCTACGGAGCACAGTTCTGATATATAGAGGGTGACCATGAGTTAGAATCAACTAGATGGTAGTGGGCTTTTAGCTGCGAAAATATTTTCAAACAGATCAACATTAACAGATGGAACATTCGCAGTTGGTTTTGATGATGTCTTTTGTTACCATCAAGTCAGTTCCAAGTCATGGAGCCACCACGTGAAGAGTAAAACTTCTCCCCAGGGCTTTCTCTTTGTTTCCCCTTTTCTCTCCCTCGGGTTATCAAAGATGCAACCTTCTAAAGCAATGACCAGACCGGACTTCTAAGGCACCTTTCTCGCTGCCGTTGAGTGTTTCCCAACTCAGAGACTCTACGGCAGGGGTACTCAATACGTTGATCGTGATCTACTAGTCAATCGCAAATGTAGTATGGGGAGGTCACATGGCATGAAAAAAAGAATCGATGTAAGCCTATCATCAAGCCCGTCACTCAACGGATCTACGGCACAGCCGATCAGATGCCATCTGTGGTGTCAAACGCAGGCGCAGACAACTGTTCTACGTGCAAGAAAACTGACCAGCTAAGTTATCGCCACATTTTCAGACCTTGATTTTTTCCTCTTAAACCTAGGAAAGGGTATTAAAAAGAGTAGGGGAGCTGGACCAAGTAAGAAGATGTGCAGAATGGGGGATTTTGACACGACAAGCCAACAGTCAGTTCAAATCCAGAGCTCGTGAACAGTTCTGGAACTTACTCGCAGAGGGAAAGTACCCAAACATGAGAAAATGTGCTACCTCCTTGACTGCATTATTCGACTCTACTTATTAATGTGAGTCAGCTTTTCCCCACAGAAAGATCATTAAGTCCAAGTACCATTCCACCATGACTGATGATCATTTGGAAGTGTGCTTGAGGCTGGCTGTCAGCAGCTCCTGTCTGGACTATGCCTCCCTGGCCGATTCCATTCAGTGCATGTCATCAGGGTCAATTCAGGTCATGACAAAAAATGGACACAGTTAGTTGTGTTGTATTGTACCATATGGACTCATGCGTTTATGCAAGGTACATAAACATACATTGTACAAATAAAGAATCCTCAATGCACCTATGAATAAATATAATAATAAAAAATATGTTTTGTATTTTTGTAGTTGGTAGATCATTTTGACTCGATCATTTTTTTTTTTTTGCTTTTGTTTTTGGGCATCACTGCCCTCTGGGGGTCATGGGAGCTACCCAGTGCCCCTCCTGAGAGCCGCTGCTGGATTTGAACCGCCAAGCCCGCGGGCCGCAGCTCGGCACTCGACCACTTACACCACCGGGGCTCAGCCCCGCTTGATCATTTTACAGGTTGCTCGCATGTTGAAAGAAGGTGAGCCCCCTGCTCCACAGGGCAGAGGAGAACTTTGCTGAGCTTACAGTTAGCAGTCCATCTCATAGCTACTCTGTCATTTGAGCACCATAAGATAAATGTATAAAAAACTATACTCAGGACTGAGGCCCAGGGGCGTAAGTGGTTGAGCGCGGGACTGTGGCCCGCGGGCTTGGAGGTTCAAACCCAGCGGCAGCTCTTGGGAGCGGCACTGGGTAGCACCCACGACCACCAGAGGCAGTGATGCCCACCCCCCCACCCCCCAAAAAAAAACCTAAAAAAAAACTATACTCAATTATGAAATTTTTTATTTTGTTGTGTTGGTCTGGGTAGACTAGAGAAACAAATTCAAAAGCACACACATGTATTTAAGGGAAAGGCTTATATACAAGAGCAACTGTGTATTAAGAACACATTCCAACCCAGTCCAGTCCAAGGTCATAAGTCTGCTATTAGCCCATATGTCCAATATCAATCCATAAGTCCTCTTCAGACTCACGGAGCACATGCAGTGACACCAGGACACTCACAGGCCAGTGGGTGCAGAGTCTTGTGTGTCCAGTGTTGGTAGAAGCATCCTAGCACTGGAAGGGGCCTTTCTGTGGCTTCTCAAACATCTCAGAGCTGGTAGGGATCTCTCTAAAGGGACCAGACATCCCGATTTTAAACAATTTTTCCCACGTCCCACAGCATTTTTTAAAAGTCCCGATTTTTGGAAAAAATGCATGACAAGCTAGGGAACAGCGGGAGAACAGGAAGGGAATATACCCTCTACATCCCCGCCCCCCATCAATGGTGTCCCGCTTTACCAATGTCAAAATCTGGTCACTTTCCGGCTTCTGAGGCCTCTCCATCAGGGAGTCAATCTTGTGTCTTGTCAGGAGAGCATCTCCAAGGGACTGAGTCCTAAGCCTCTCCTCTCCGAGGGGGAAATACCACCAGATTTCCCAGAATTCTCAGGAGAAAGCCATGCCCACACAGAGGTTTCATTGGCTATCTCAGAGGCTAGACTCCACCTCTACACTCCCAAACCTGAAGTGGACACCAGTTTAGGGACTGCCACATTTGTCAATAAAAACGTGCATATTTATTTTGATTTGTAAGGATTCCCGTCATATCCTTCATTGTGCTTCTTGACAAGGAAAGCTTAAAATATTTACTATCTGGTCCTTTAGGGGAGGTACCCTGGTAGGGTAGTAGACTGCTAACGACACCACAAAGTCAGTCTTTCGAGCCCACCAGTCCCTCTGAGGGAAAAAGATGAGGCTCTACTTCCATTAAGAATTGAAGTCTCTGAGAATAGCAACAAATGTACAAATATCCTTGATACAATGGGTGGATGGATGCATGGCTTGTGATAAGAGTTCTATGAGTCCCCAATAAAATGATTAAAAAAGAAAAAGACTTTGTCTCAGAAACCGCTCTCTGACCAGCCGGCAAGTCCACCCTGCGGCTGGGCCCATGACCTCTCACCCCTACCACCTGGCCCCAGTGCCCAGAGTCTTCTTCCAGAGGGTCCACAAGGACCGGGACAGTAAGATCTCAGACAACGAGCTCCGGCAGGCACTCTCCAATGGGACATGGGCATCATTTAATCCTGTGACTGTTAGGTCAATCGTATCCATGTCTGACCGAGAGAACAAGACCGGTGTGAACTTCAGCAAGTTCACGGGCATCTGGAAGCACATCACGGACTGACAGCTCGGGCATGCTCGACAAGAACAGGCTCAAGCAGGCACTCTCCGACCAGTTCCATGAGGTCCTCATTCAGAAGCTCGACAGACAGGGCCAGGGCCAGATTGCCTTTGACGACTCCATCCAAGGCCGCATCGTCCTGCAGAGGCCGACAGACACTGTCCACAGGCCAGGATGGCTAGTTCCGGGTGTCTCACGAGCAATGCCTGTCCATGGTCCTCGCCATCATAGGACCCTGGCCTCCTCGCCGTGTGGCCGTCCACATCTCTGTCCCTCGAGGACACAGCACCCAACACAACCCATGTGTGAGCGTCTAGTCCGGCTGCCCCAGGACGGCCGGGGCAGCTGGGCAGGAGGGCAGAGAGACACTGCGAGCATTCCTGGAGTTGTAGCTAACAAGAGATCTCCACGTGGAGCTTTTCAAGTGCCTTAATTTTTTAAGTGGATTAGAGTCATTTCAATATGTAATGCCAGCAATAAAGCTAGGGTACAGGAAAACATAAAATAAATAAGTCTCAGAAGCCAAATGAGGTAGTTTTACCCTGTCTTACAGACACTGAGTCAAAATTGACTCATTGGCAGTGCGTGTGGCTTTGGTTGGATTACTCTTTTGTTTTGTTTTGTTTTTTCAATGATTTTATTGGGGGCTCTTACAGCTCTTGTAACATTCCATACAGCATTTGTATCAAGCATATGTGTACACATGTTGCCATCTTTTCTACGTGAGCCCTTGGTATAAGCTCTTTTCCCTTCCCTTTTTTTATATAAGTCATTTTTATTAGGGCTCATACAACATCCATGATGATCGAGACATACGTCACTTGTCTGCAGGCTACATGTGCCCACTTGTTGCCCTCGTCACTCTCAAAGCCTCCTCCCTCCACTTAGGCCCTCAGTTCCAGCTCCTCATGTCTCCCCTTGACTACTCTTTTATAGAGTAAGTTTACCAGCAACTAGTCTTTGCTGAACAAGTAAATCTAGTGGCCCAATTAGGTAGTTCATGCAAAATTCTTGATCCAGAGAGAGATGGGGGGCGGGTGTGTGTGTGTGTGTGTGTGTGTGTGTGTGTGTGTGTGTGTGTGACATGGAGCCGACTGCAGTCTGTCTAGGAGACGCTAAAAACCAATAACCGAACCTGAGACATGACTCCTAAACTATAAAGGAAAAAAAAAAAATCCTTGATCCCAAGTTTTGCTCCTGTCCCCAACTCATTAAATCACCTCAATTGTTTAAACCAAAATGCTACACGTTTCCCTCGATCTTACTGTAATTATTCATTAGGATGTCCTGGCTAAGACTAGACCCACTGTCATAGTCTTATTTTGACTTTTTTTTTTTTTTGGGGGGGGGGGGGGGGCAATCACTGCCCTCTGATGGTCGTGGGAGGTACCCAGCACTCTTATTTTGACTCTTAGGGACTTTACTTCAGGTTTCAAAGTCTGTAAGTCTTTACACGAATAAAGCAGATCTTTAGCTGGTAGATTTGGACTATGGTTTAATACCTGAGAGTGGCAACCAGAATAGTCTTCATCCATCTGCTTCTATCTACTTCTTTCACCTACCTCCTGTCTATACTACTGAATGTAACTGCGTCCCTACTTCCATTCTTTCTTATTAGTGAGCCTTATTCACCCTGTTGCCAGAGAAATCCCTTTCAACTTTTAAAAAGGCCACTGCCCTCCCTAAAACACATTATTGCCTTCCTTTGGCACTTAGAATGAAATCTAAGTTCCTTTTAATGATCTGAATGGTTTTATATAACTCAGTCCTTTTCAATCATATCTTATTAGTCACTCCCCACCGGTCTCCAAATTGAACATTGTACTTTTTCCCTAGACCAGTGGTTCTCAACCTTCCTAATGCCATGACAATACAGCTCCTCATGTTGTGATGAGGCCCCCCCCCATAAAATTATTTTCTTTTTTGGGGTGTGTGTGTGCACATCACTGCTCTGATAGGAGTAGGAAGCCCAGCCTTGCTCCTGGAGAGCTGCTGCTGGATTTGAACTGCCAACCCTGTGTGGGCTGCAGTCCCACACACAACCATTAAGCCACTGGGACTCAGCCCCATAAAATTATTTTCATTGCTACTTCATCACTGTAATTTTGCTACTGTTCTGAATTGGGTGAACCCTGTGAAAGGATCATTCGACCCCCAAAGGGGTCGCAACCCACAGGATGAGCTAGACCTTTGAATCAGCTGAACACTCTACTTTGAGTCATCTTCCTCCCCAGACTTGGACGTCTCTCAGGTTTTGACTATTAGACCAATTGCACAGTATGTTCTTCTCTTGCTACCCTTCACCTTCTTACTTGGTGGACTTCTTTACGGCACTGAAGCTGGGGTCCTCACACTTTTTAAACAGGGGCCAGTTCACTGTCCCTCAGACCATTGGAGGGCCGGACTAGAGTTAAAAAACAAACAAACAATGAACAAATTCACTGCAGGTCCAGGATGAGTCGGACGCTTAGCAGGACAGCAGCAGCGACAAAAACACCTGGCAGGCCAGATAAATGTCGTGGGAGGGCCGCAGTCTGAGGACCCCTGAACAGGGATGACAATGTCCCTTGTGCCTAGCGCAGTGCCCATACATAAGTTGACAACTATTCATTAAATAAGGGGAATGGCAAAGACAAGCAACTTATGACATGGTGAAGTAGGACTTTTGGGGAACACAGAAGAGGTTCTAGTCTGGCCTTGTGGTTACAGCTTTCTAGAGGAAGTAACATTTAAGCTAATAATGGAAGAAAATAGCAATGAGTCTGTTGAGGGACAGGAGAAACTAGAGAGAGGTACATGAGAAGCACGCAGAGCAGAGGCCTACAGGAAGCTGGTGACGAGACTGCAGTAACTGGCCCAGATCACGTGCGCTTCATGAGAGGAGCCAGCAGCCGGAGAAAGGTTTTAGGCTGAGAATGGTGAAATAGTTTGTGCAGCTATACAAAGACCATTCTGACTGGGGGGTCTCTCCCTGCAAAACTGATCCGCGTAAAGGTGAGAGACATCGCGCACTAGCCCGTGCAAGGCACTGGTTCTAAGCATTTTAAATGTATGAAATTGTTAGAACCCTAGGAGCAGGATTCACTGTTAATGAGGAACTACAGTCGGCAAGATGTGAACAAAGTCTCCGGACAGGGTACTGACCTTGGACTAACAAGAGGGACCCCTTTTCACAAGAGTCAGGTTTAAATTTTAGTAAGCCACCACCACAGTCATTATGAAACTTTCCTGTTCCACACCTAACAATTGATGATAAACGTACTTTGGGGAAGCTTATCATCCTTGATAGTTTTGACTTTCACGCCAGTGTTTAAGAATTCGGGCCGAGCCCCAGTGGCGTAATGGCTGAGTGCGGGACTGGCGGTTCAAGTCCAGCAGCAGCTCTCCAGGAGCAAGGCTGGGTAGCTCCCATGACCACCAGAGGGCAGTGACGGCCTCCCACCCTCCCCCCCCAAAAAAAAGAATTCATCAGTTCGGCTACCTACTGCATGGTCACAATGGCACACGTGGCATTTCAAGTAGTTTCTTTGTGAAACCACTACTGAGCTATGAAAGGTCTTTGCTTCTCCTTGTGCCAGTTTGCACTATTTTGTATCATGGGCTTATCAAACCATATTGTAATTGTCTACTTATTGCACCAACTGTGAATGCTCTGAGTTAATCAGGGTGGCATAATGGCTAACGGCACTCCCCTGAAAACTCAGTTCAGTAGTTCAAATCCACTAGTAGCTCCAGAGGGAAAAGATGCTAGAGTCTACTTCTGCAAAGATTTTTTTAGGCTTGCAACCTCTACCCCTGTAGCAAGGTTCCTATGACTTGAAATCGGCTTGATGGAAACGAGTTTCTGATTTAACACAGTACGTGGCACCAAGTAAAAGACCAAACAGCCACAAAAAAAAAAAAAAAAAAAAGACCAAACAGCCATCGAGCATTATATGTAAGTCAGAAATATGTAAGGGCTATGTGAAGCAATTTTCAAAAAAAGCAGCAGTTAGGAAGCACACTCAAAACACACACAGTTCGTATTCTGAAAAGGTCATTTACCCAAGGTTCTTCAGTGGGCAGGGTCTAGAAAAAGCCCAGGAGTGTTCGCCGCAGCATCTCATGCTTCCCTAATCAAAATAACCCAGCCGCAAAAAGAATACACCCAAGTACATGCAGCTGTTCGCTCTCCCACACAAATTACTCAGTCCAGTCCGTCAGTTTAGATTTCAGGGTAAATTTTATTTGAAGAAG
The DNA here is from genome assembly GCA_004026705.1 of Nesogale talazaci. NCBI lineage: Eukaryota > Metazoa > Chordata > Mammalia > Afrosoricida > Tenrecidae > Nesogale > Nesogale talazaci. Next base: position 36,320 of record PVJH01019028.1, read on the forward strand.
TTAAGTAACTTGCAACATCTCCGTATCTCCCCCTCACCCTTCAACATGGCTAGTGTAGAGGGGGGAGAGAACGAGGTTGGTCCCAGTATGCGCTCTCTAGACGTCACATGTGCTAACTCAGCCCTGAGTTCTGCCCGTATCAGAGAGCAGTCGTGCTACCCTGGTTAAGTCTTGGGTCAGTGGCATCTCCTGAGTTAATAATGCACATTTTAGTCACCGTAATTGATACAGACGTGATCAGTGATGATGAAAGGTAGGAAAGAGGCACAGGTTACCGAGGGGAGGGTCTCTTAAACAGAGTGCCAGGAACGACACGTGGAATGTTTGATTAGTTAAAGTGCTCAACTACAACGGACAACATAGAAGTTGGGGAGGTGATCTACTACTAGTCAGTTACCATCTAGGGGGCTTCTGGAAAGAGACAACAAAGTAAGGTACACAATTCCGGCAGGGGTGGCAGATGCTTGGTTGTTGAGAACTAGTCACACACTGAATTAAAGGTATCCCTAGAGAGGTTGGTTCCTTTAACTCTTCAGAGACGGAATGAGTTTGTCACTGTCTTTTTTTGCTCCAACTCCTCTCTTGCCAAATAACCTGGTCTGAAATCGGGATCCTTATGGATCCAACGGATGTCGTCACTAGGGGAAGTGGAGCCCCTTGTGCGCAGGTGATCAGTTTAAAAATGACCCGTAAACCACTGTTGGTTTGAGTGTTAGATGCTAACTGCATCTAGTGGGCCACACCCACTAACGGCTCTGTGGAAGAGTTTAGGTTATGTGCTCCAGCAGAGATTTAGTCTTAGAAACCTGACATAGGATCACAATGAGCTAGAATTGCATTGGTGGCAGTGAGTCTAGTAATAATTAGCAAAAACCTGGAGTGAGAAGAGAAATCGGAGTTTCCAAAGCACCGAGCTAAAGTTCACACCTAAGAAGTCACACACAGACCCATCTATCACACCTAAGAAGTCACACACAGACCCATCTATCTATCCTCTTGGAAATGATTACAAGATGCAGGACTGACGGGCCATGGCAGTAAGGAGAACATGTCCATCAGTAGCATGGCCCTCTGGTCCTGAAAGTCAAGTGTCCGGCCTCGGAAATCACTTGTAAGTCCAGTGGGCAGTGGCCCAGCCCTGGCCTTTACAAAGGTCCCGGTGGCGAAGGTAACAGGCGTGCACTCTGAACCGCCGGCCACAGTGGGGGCAGGCATGCAGGGCGCCAGCGTGGGTTTTCATGTGCTCTGTCAGATGGTGCTTCAGCTTGAAACGCTTGTTGCAGACGCCACAGCCAAAGGGCCGGAGGCTGAAGGTCAGCATGATGTGCCTGTCCCGCTTCGGCTTCACGGCAAACCGCTTCCCACACAAGCAACCAAAACGCTTCCCATCTGCAGGCGGAGCTTCTCCTAGTTTCACAGGTCCATGCACAGCTTGTCCTGCGCCGCCAGGTCCTCCACCTCCTGACAGGATTTCATTCCCATGAAGATCCACGGGTTTCCAGGAGGGGCCCCCTCCCTCAGGAGGTGCTCCCGTTCCTGAGGGCATCAAGAATCCTAGCTCCACATCCTTTTTCGTGTCCCCTCCGAGCAGCACTTTGCTCTCCTCCTTTTTGCCTCCAGACTGAGGCTCACCTTCTGGTACATCCCCGAGCTCAAAGGGCTCCTGCTTTACGTAGACGATCTTGCGGGGCAGTGCGGGCGGCGTGCTCAGAGGCGCTGGTGGAGCACTCTCACGCTCGGGAGGTTTGCAGGGAGTAGCTGCTTTGGGTGAAGGGTGGGGACCAAGGCAGCCGGGGAAACTGCCTGACACACTCTGAGGCTGGGGCGTCTGAGAGTGCGCTTCGGACCCTTGGTCCGCCTCTTCATCTTCCTCGTCTTCCTCTACCCGGATCTGTAAAACCTCTCCCAGTTCACTGCCCTCTCCTCCAACCGGGCTCTCTGCCGAGGGCGAGGACTGCACGGGGGTCTGGAAGGAGGGCGACCGGACGCACCAGCCTCCGGGGGAGGACGTCGTGGAAAGCAGGGTGTGGTAGGAGGTGGCTCCCCCGCCTGAAATCCCACCGCCGGAGACTTCCAGCTCTTTGAGAATTTCGGAGCACTGGTCCACCACGTGCCACATCTGGAGGCCACTGGCCACGAGCAGGTGGGCCGGCAGGCTGTCCAGGGGCAGGCGGAGGCGTCCTGAGTAAATGAGCTGCAGCAGCCCTTCGAAGGCATCGGCTTCGATGACGCTGGGCAGGGTGAGCCGCGGCGCGTCCCCCAGCAGCAGCTTGTCGTGGAAGTAAGGCGAGGCGGCGGCCAGCACGGCTTTGTGGGCCTTCAGCTCCCGCCCCTGCACCAGGAGGGACACGTCGCAGAACTTGCCCTCCAGCCGGTGGCGGTTCAGGGTTTCCAGCACGGACGAGCTATGCTGGGGGAACTCGATCTGGATGGTGCGCGGCGCCGGGGTGCAGGCCGGGGAGGGGGCCACGGGCTGCAGAGGCGTCGGGGTGTTATTCATGGTGCCCACGGCGCGGGCGAGGTCCGGGGGGGGGGGGGGGGCGGTGGGAGTCAGGGGGCCCGGGGGCGAGCTCGCGCAGGAGGAGAGCTGTGGAGCAAAGAGACAGAGCGGTTAGGGAAGCCCCGGCCGCCCGGGGCCAACGGTTCGGGGCCGGGTCGGGCCGGGCCGGGCCGGGCACACTCACCGCGGCGGGAACTTCCAGGGCCTGTGGGCGCGGACGAGCGGGGAGGCGCTCGGCCACGCGTCCGACCGCGCCGGCCCGGGCCCGCGCCGGCGCCGCCGCTCCGCTCCCCTTCGCGGGGCCCCCGGCCGCCAGCAGAGCGCAGGGCCCGTCCCGCGCGCCTTTCCCGCCGCCACGCCCCCGCCGCCACACACGCGGCGCGGCGCTCACGGCACCTCGGCGGCCACAACGCCGCCCAGAGCCGGAAGCCGCCGCCTTCGGCCGGACGCCGACGCCGCGTGCGAGGGGCGGGGCCTGGGGCGGCGGCCAATCGGGAGGCGGGAGCCTACAAGCCTTGTGTTGATTGGCTGCGCGGGGGGGGGGCAGAGGGGCGGGGCTGGTGGCCCCACGAGGCGGAGGCGGAGGCGGAGGGCGTGGGCGGGGCCGACTTCCACCCCGGGGCGGGCGGGCGAGAGGGAAAGCGGCTTGGGTGAGCGCTTCTCGCGGTGGAGGTGGGGGGACGCGTTGTGAGTCGCCCCGGAAAGCTGCGTTTCCTGATGGTGAAATGTAGCGCCTGGGCCCCAGCGCTGCTGAAACCCAACCCGTTGCCTTGGAACCCTTGACTCGCCTCCGCCCTATGGAACTTCCCTGGACTGGAAGCCTTTCCAGGAGCGGACCCTCTTTCTCTTTCTCCAGCGGATGTGGCCAGCGGGACCACTGAGCCCTTCGCAGCCGGGCGCTTTAACCTTTGCGCCACCAGGGCTCCAGTGGCCGGGAAGGGTGACTCGCAGGGTAGTTGGGTCCCTGCGAGGCGTTCAAGTCCCGTTCTCCTCCCACCCGCCCTTTCCGGTCCGGGGCGTGAACTTCCGTTTCCATTGCAGGAGCGGCCGAGGTGTGAAGGGGCAGCTAACAGAGGTGGGCCCGGAGCTGGCAATCGGGTTTCCTCCCATCCCACACCAGGGCATCTCCGCCAGCCCTTGCGCGCGCCTCGTGTCTGGGGGATGGACTTTACCCGTGGGCAGCGCTGGTTCCGGCGGGCGGCATGCTGGCCCTTCCGTGTGAAACCTGGGTTGGACACTCTGTGCTCTGTGTCCTCAGCAGCGCAGCCATGCGTTGTGCTTGAGTGTGTGATGGGGAGGAGGCGCCACCAGGCCGACACGGCCTCGGAAAAGACCTGGTGGTCCACCAGGAAGCAACCAGGGGAACCTGCACCCCCACCCCAATAATGCCGTCACGCTGATCCTGAGGCATCGCCGTCCCGCAGTTTCTGTGACTGTCACCAAATGTCCGATCCACAACCAGTCGTGTAGCTGGTGGTGGGCCAGGCAGCATGTTATCCTTGGGGGTGAGGTGCTACCAGACGGTCTGGCTTAACACCAGCCTTGAGAAAATAGATTATCTATCTAAGATGCTGATTGTCATTTCCTATGTGTGTGTATGTATAGATGTGGCATCTTCTGTCACACAATGCCACTCTCCCGCAGCTTTTTCCTGTCAAGTGGAACAGTGGGTGAGGGGGCAAGTAGCTTGGACTAGTCCCTGTAAAATCCATACTCTGGATCGTAACGTGAAACAAATCTTTGGCTGGGCCCCGGTGGCGTAGTGGTGGTGCGAGGGACGGCGGCCCACTGGGTTGGAGGTTCAAATCCAGCAGCAGCTCTCCAGGAGCAAAGCTGGGCCTCCTACTCCCACCACCAGAGGGCAGTGATGCCCACCCCCCCCAAAAAAAAAAAGAAAAAAGAAATCTTCACCAGAAAAGAGAGTCATTCTAAGAGGCTTGTGGACTCATTCTCTCAGGCTGTGTAGGCATCTCACATACCAAATGCTTACCACCGTACTGGTGGATCTTTCGGACCTAGCCTAGGAAAGTCGGCACAGCAATAAAAGAACAATCTCTGTTTATTAAACATTTTTCTGTTTCACCACACACTCCAGAAAAAAAGGAAATGGGGCTGGGAGTGGAGAAAAAAGGGGTCAGGGGTGGGGGATAGAGAAGGCTGGGGGCATGGGGGGAGGGAGAACGAGAAAACAAAATCAAACTGGTATGAAGAGAGGCCCCTACCCCTCGGATGGTCGGTGGGGAGGGAATTATGGACGGCGGGGGGGGGAGGCCAGGAAGCTCTGTACAGAGGGGTTGCCCCCAGCCACACACACACACACACCCCAGATATGTACAGTACAAACCCCAGATAATTACAACAGCCAAAGAGGAGAGGGGGAAGGAGGGGGGTCCAGGGACGGGGCCTGAAGTGGGTGAGCAGAGGAAAGGGCACGGGGATAAAATTTCACATATTTACAACTTTTATATAAGTATAAACTTGGCCCCGGCTGGGTGGATGTGTGCATGGGACTGGGACGGGAGGGGAACTGTCCATACAAAAGAAAGAAGGGCGGAGTGTGGAAAGAGTCTCAATACCAAACGCAAGAGGGGAGGAGGGGGCAAGGCTAGGGAGGGGGCAGCAGTCAGGGAAGGGGGGGGCGCCTGGGGGGGCTTCTCCCCTCCCATGGCTTGCCCACCCAAACCCCGTCCATCCTCCCTCCCCTATCCCGCCAGAGAGCTATGTACAGAGAAACACCGAAAAATTGTGGAGCTGGCGGGAGGGAGGGGGGAGGAGGAGGGAGGTTGGGGGGGAGGGGGGGAAAGGAGGGTGTGGGGAGGATGAGAGGGAAGCCCAGCCCTGTCCTACCTCCCCCAGGGGACAGAGTCATGGAAGGTGACCCCCCCCCATACACACACACACCCCTCCTCCAACACAGGTCCCCCCCACCCTGGGGGAGAGAGACATGGCTTTTCCTAGAGTAAATTCCCCCCTCCCCCTGGGAGTAGAGACCAAGAAGAGGGAGGGGCGGGGGCGGGGGACGGCAATGTGAGGGTTTTGGCAGATGAGACAATTCTGTCCCCACCCCCACATACACACCCTCCTAAACCCCAACCCCTCACTCTAGCCTCAATTCCACCCCACCCAACACACTGGGGGAGGGGGGGGCATGAGCCCCCTCACCCCGCTCTGGGACCAGCCGAGAGCAGATCAGGTGTGGGAAGAAGGGAGAGAGCCCCCCTTTCCCCCCTTGCCGCCCCCTCCCTGCCCCGGTGGCCCCCTCCACCCCATCTGGGTTCTGGGTGGGGAGGGAGTCAATTTAAGAGTGGCGGGCGGAGAAGGAGTTTGTGCGTGCTGAGCCCCCCCAGACGCTCCTGAGAAATCAAGGGGTAGTAGGACCCCCTCACCTGGGGTCCCCCTCCCCATAACAAGGGGGGCAGGGGAGGCCAAAGTGGGGCGGTGGAGGGGAGTTAGATTGTCAGCTCTGGTTACTGCTAAAAAATCACCCTGAAGTTGAAAGTGTGGAGGTGCCTCACCTCCAGGGTGGGGGTGAGGTCTGTCCCCCAGTGCTCAGGGGAACGGTGAGGCAGAGGATGGGGATAGCACCCCGGGGTGAAGGGGTCTGTGTGGGGTAGGCGGTGTCCCGGGGCTAGGGTCCGCAGGTGGGGTGGGGTGAGGGGTGGGTCACAGAGGGGACAGCACCCCGGCATGTAGGAAAAGGCGGGCAGCTGAGGGTCCCCGCTCCCTCCTGGAAAGGGTGCAGTGGTGGCCTGGGATCGGTGCCCCCCCCCCCCAGGAGGCGTCGGGGGGGGGGAGGGGGGGTGTCCCTCGGCGACGTCCAGTCCTGGCGCTGGGTGCTGCTCCGGGGTGGAGTGCGTGGCGGGGCAGGTGGAGGGCTGGGCAGGCTAGTGGTCTGTGGTGTTTCGGAACTCGCCGTTCTCGGTGATCTGGAGCCGGGGTGGGGGGGGCGGGGCTGGGGGGGCCAGGCCGTTCCAAGGTGGGGCCAGCGTCACACGCGGGTTTGTTGGACCCAAGGGGGGAAGCTGCCTCTCCTGTAAAATACCAAAAGAGGAGAGCGCGGACTTATTGAGACGCTTCGCGGGGGGGGCCTGGAGGCAAGCCCCTAGCACGGCCACCACCCCCCTCCCCTCGCCAGGTGCCTCCCCCAGCCTGGGCCCATGCCCTGCCCACCCGGACACCACTCCCCACCCTCCGAGGTCCTTTCTCACCTGCAGTAGAGGGTGTCCTCTGGGATCAGGGAGGAGAGAAGTCTCACCCCAGACTCTTAACCCGGGCCTGCGACCCAGGGAGCCACACCAGGGAACTGGCCCCAGAGAAACTCATCGCCGGCCTCTCCCAGACCTGAGCCCTCTGCTTCACCCCCAGACTCCCTGCCCAGCCCTGCCCCCCTCCTCTAGGGACCCTCCCCCGCCCCCACCCCTACCCCCACCCCCAGTCCTCCCTCACCAACCCCAGGCAGGAACTAGGGCGTGGGTACAAGGGAAGGCAGTACAGCGAAACCTCATGAGTCCAAACCCCCATGGATTTGGAGGGGTTTGTTTTTTTTCCACAATTTGAACAAAAGGGGGCTCGAGTTGTCCTTTCTCTCTGAAGAAAGGGTGTGCTAGGCAAATGAATGGTGGAAATGTGTCCGTAGGAGGGGAGATTGAACCTAGACCAGGAAACGGACCTTTCAATCCAATGTATCCATTAACACATGCTCCCTCCCTGAGGGCCTGGAGTGGAAAAAGCCTTGTTTGTGGAGTTCTACTTACTGTATGTATTTTTGAAGACATGCATTTCATTAAATAGACACTGTCATTCAGTTTTGTCACTTATTCAGAGTGGCCATCTTCTCAAACATAACATTCCAAATTAGAGAGGTTTAACTGTACTGGGGGGGAAAGGAAGGGGATTCAGGGACACGATTTGGAAAGGGAAATCTAT